>BQNB010035924.1:0-45647 GCA_026074375.1 Tanacetum coccineum | reverse complement strand
CCCGAGCTTGGTCCTGGGTCAACACCCGGGGCGAGTTAACGGGTGTTCTTTCTTACTTTCAGGTAATTCAAGAGAATACTTCACCAAGAGATGAGGGAACGCACCCTAGACTCAAGGCACGGTATTTTACCTTAACAACATCCACCCATTACAACACAACAAATAATTTTCTTTAAGTTTCTCTTAGTTAAAG
The DNA here is from genome assembly GCA_026074375.1 of Tanacetum coccineum. Classification (NCBI taxonomy): domain Eukaryota; kingdom Viridiplantae; phylum Streptophyta; class Magnoliopsida; order Asterales; family Asteraceae; genus Tanacetum; species Tanacetum coccineum. The sequence continues at coordinate 45,454 of BQNB010035924.1, read as the reverse complement.
CATTCCTAAAACTATAAACTCTTGAACCAAATACCCACAACCACATTCTTTAAAACTGATTTTTATAGTTCGTAAGACAAATAAGAAGCTCAGTTTCTTTGGCGTGCATATTTGGCTTGAAAATTTCTTCAAGAACTTCAATCTCTTTAGATTTATCCAAGGCTTCGATTTGCTTCACAAAAGCAAAAAGCTCATGTTTTGTAATCTTTTTAGAAGATAACATAACATACTGTTGGTTATAGGATATGGGTTATTTGTTTAATGTTTGTGTTGGTGAATTTTTTGTGTTTTGTTTTTGTTCGTGATCTGGGTTATGTTGTAACATGTGGTTTTTGTTAGTGGTGATGTTTTTGTGTTTTATGGGTTTGTGATATTTGTGATTTTGGCTTGTGTTTTTAACTGTGTTTGTTGTAACACCCTCAAATTGGGTCGCAGCAAAATATGGGTTGGGGGTGGTACTTCATAAATCAATAACACAAGATATATATAAGAACGACCATTAAAAGCCGTTTAAAACTGATACATTGGATTTAACAAATTGTTTGTTACAAAAGCCCGAAGCTTCACTTGTTCACTTGTTCGAAATACAAAGATTTCTAGCTCATAACAGATATACAAAATGTAATGCGACAAAATCTTTAATGCATGACATCCAAATCAAAATCACCAATGTATCCCTTGCACCTCGTACCTTATTGATCCCCTGAAAAATATTGCTTAAAACGTTAACATATTGTTGAGTGAATTCATAGGTTTATAAAATGTATAATGTAGGACCGCAAGATTTCCCCATGATAATGCAACAGATGCAAACATCATAAAATATAATTACGTTTTCCTAAGCTCATGACACTGAAGCTCGACATGTATGAATTGCAATATAAATTGCCGACATTGCCCGTGATGATGTTCAAACCCGCAACATCCTATGTTCGACATGGTATACGTTCATTGTCTGGCAAACCGGCACAGCGAGCATGACTCACCCAAACGGGGATGTCAATCCCAAATAGATCTATTTATAACATTCGCGCTCACAACTAGTAATTGACAGTTCATGATTATGGGCTTAAATGAGTTATCACTACTTAGGCAAACACATAATCGTAATGTAAAATGTCCACTTGCGTCCAATTGTAAACCATGCATATGTTTCTCACCCCAAAACATGTAAATAATTAAAATGTAAAACGTGGGGCTATGAACTCACCTTGAGTAATGAATTTCAGATTATATCACATAAAATGCGTTAGACAAACGCCGAATGCAACCTAATTAATTATAGGTCGTATAAGTACTAAGCATTTTGAATAACTACAACCATATATTATTCTATATAGCTATATCACCATCTAATCGTGTTTGTGAAATCATATTTATAAGGTTAAAACGTTTATAAATATCTCAATAGCAAAAACGACGCAATTTCTTTGTTTTAAGCCCGTTTATTACGTTTTTTATGTCCATGATTTCGTATTAAGACGAGTCATAAAAATATTACATTTTTATATTTTTAGTCCCCTGATGAACAGTGGTTTTTACTGTTCGTGACAGTTTATAAATTTAGTTATCTTAAAACCCGTAAATGTCGTATTTTATTCGTTTTAGCTCCGATTTTAGTGATTCTTTCGAGCACGTCTTTGTAATTACGAATCTTATCAAAATATAACATTTTTCAAAAATATGTATCAGTTATGAATAGTGATTTTTACTGTTCATAGTTTATAAAATTATTTTTATAAACTTTAATTACCGTAAACTTACGAAATTCATAACTCCTTCGTTATTGATTGAAAAATTACGATTCTTATTGTATTAGAATACTAAAATTATGTACTATCTGGGAAAAATAATAAAACCTATATATCAGAAGTATTTTATAACTTTTTTTTATAAAATTTATTTTATAACGCGTTTAGTATAACTTAAAATTAGCGTATCTCCTTCGTTGTAAATCGGTTTTTCGAGTTCTATACATGCCCCCGATCCTTGTGACATGTAGTATTTTATAAAATTATAAATCATATATGTTAAATTCGAATTTCAAACAGAAGGTTTTGAACTTTTTCTTAAAATGTGTTTAAAATGAGTTTTTCTAACTTTTAAGTTTAATCACTTTGTTACAAGTCCATTACCACACTCTTAATCACATGACTTACTTCCTTAGGGTCTATAGTCCATGATTAGTCCATATATTGACCAAAAATCACAAGATCTAAATGTTTACACACTTATTTATCCATGAACTTTCATAAGTATACTTTTTAGTTAACTTGTTTACATATACTTTTTATACATAACCACCACTTGTACATTACTTATACTTCCATTATAGCAAGATATGAACATTCATACAACATATATAAAAGTTTACCAAATCATAAACAAGTGTAAAAATCCATTTTTACAAGTAAACATGTTCTTAGATGGTGATTAACTACACAAACATTATATATGCATAAAATCATGAAAACAAAGAGATTAAGAGTTTTAGGTAACCTTAATATGAAGTGTAGTGATGAAAAAAGTGATCTAAACCCTTGTTTAGAAACCAAACCCTAGCTTACAACCCTTGAAAACCCTAATTCCAAATGAAACCCTAATCTTGCTTCTTGCTTGATTAACCCTTGTAAACCTTAAACCAAACCTTCTAAACACTTTAGGTTACCTTATATATCATGTAGGAATGTATGTAATTGTTGTAAATAAAATTTTGTATGGATTTGGTGGTGGTTTGATTTGTAGTTGTGGGTTAAAGGAGCAAAATTGAGAGAATGGTAAACTTTTTCTTTGTAAAATGAAGTGTATGAATTACTTACACTAGTTAGAAGACTTATATATTCATAAGACTAGTCAAAAGACATAAGGAGGGTCTTAAGGAAATTCTTGGTCAAGTTCACTATTAGGCTTGGTAAGAAAATGACTCTTGGTTCCTAAAAGTAGAGAACATCCCATGAAATTTAGGAATGGTGTTTTCTAAGATAAAATCTTTGTATTTCTCCACCTATATGCGGTTATATATGCATATGTATGATATATTTTTGTAATTTTTGAGTAATGGGTATAATCGTGGGTATTTGTTGAAGCGTAGAAAAGTTTTGGTGCTTCCGGGAATGCCTAAACGTATTTTATCGCAAAACGTAAACACTTAACGTAACTAATAAAAATAAAATGAACAAAGTTAATAATTATCCTCAAAATAATTACTTAACACTTGCTTGATGTAAACATTTAATTGTTTGATGCCCGTTTACATTGAACGATAATTTTTAGCTTACGCGATTTAACTTAACGATTACGATTTAAAAGCAAACGCGTACAATACTAAAAATACATAGTGAATTTATTGACGTCGTAAATGACCCTAAAACACGAGGTGTTATATTTGTGATGTGGGGTTTTGGTATTTTGTTTTGTTAGGATTTTTGGTTTTGTGACATGATGGGTGTGTTGTGAGATCGGAATCTGGGTTATGTTTTATTGTGTTTGTGTGTATTTGTTTTTGTGTCGTGTTGTTGTTGTTGTGTATTGTTGTAGTGGTTTTCTTTTGTTTTGGTTGTATAAGAATGACGGTGATGCTTTTGTGATATATGGGATAGGGGTGTTGTGATGTGATTTTGATGATTTTAAGAGGATGTGTTTGTTGATTTGTTGTGTATGAAGCTAGGTTTTGTTATATGGATTTGGGTTTTGTTTGTGATGGTGATTTGTTTAGATCTAGGTTTTTGTTTGTAAGTAGTGGTGTTTTTTTGTTTATGTTATATTTTTGGAGGATAAATGGGGTATGTGTCATGTTTTGTATGGTTGTAATGTAAAAGTTGAAGGATGTTGTCTTTAGTTTTCGTGTATAGTGTTGTTTTTGGGTTGTGTTTTGGCTTTTAGTCAATATTAGTGTATATCTCCCTCTCAAAAGTTGAAATATCTGTTGCAATTTTTGAAGCTTTTACACAATATTAACATAGCTCAAATGTTATTAGCAATCTTTCAAACGGGATGTGGATCATAAGAATAATCCACCCGCTCTTAATACCACTTGATGGACCCTAATTCGTGTAAGACATGCATATATTTTAACACAAGACATATAAGATACTAATAACACAATTTGTACTTTTCAACATCTAACTCTTTATTGATATATATCAAAGAATTATACCATGTTGTTTGCGGAACAACCGGGATTAAATGACAAATAAACTATCCTAATATGACTAACATAAGCATCTTTTGGCTTTGTGCATTATAGGAGAAGATGTTCATATCAACTAATACATTTGTATTATTTTGTTTGTTTAGGAATTCATGCTCTCTCTATTACAACTGTAACAATATATAAGAATAAAAAAGTGAAGCTTCTATGATAAGCTTCAATAAAAGGCAATTAACCACTATTGTACTTTAAGTATTCCTTTTATGCCTTTTAATTTTAAGAAGTTCTCACCAATATCTTCAGGTATTCATTTAGAGATAGTCTTGAGGGAGTTAGTAAGCTATTGTCAACACTTATTAACTCCATCATCCTGATCATGGTTCTTTTCTTCACTCGCTGAGATCCGCCTCAGGTTGTGATGAGTCTTTTATCAAACTCTGAAGAACTTCTTGAGGATGACTCGCTGAACTTATTTTCGTTCAGTGACTTGTTTTATACTTAGGATATTTTTATACAAATCATGTACAAGGGACCATTATGCACCGAAGACCCAACAGTTTTACACGTTTCAAATTAAGATAGAAAACTATTTATTCAAAGTTTCAAACTATAGTTTGAACTCGTATGTGTATATTTTAGTCCCTTTTGCTAGGTTATTTTAACTAGAAAGTTAATCTAACCTAGTTCAATGCTTAAGTTATTAATCAAAATTATAAAAGTAAATATGCTATATTTTCAATGTTTAAATTCTTATTAGGAGCTATTCAAAAGAATTTACTTAGTTTACTTGCGGAATAGTAAACTAGTTGAATGACAATGTATGTATGTAAATTTTCAATTCTAAACTCAAACACAAACCTATGTTAGTGTTTGAGTGAGAACTATGTTAAACCAACATATTTATGAATCTCGGACTTAGTTCAGTTTGGGATGAGTAAATGTGCATTTGAAAGTGTCCCACTTTAATTGCAAAAAGTTTAAACATTTACTCCTTTACGAGCCTTCTTTTTATAGACAAAGCAAAAGTTATTAACCAAAAGATAAAAGTATCGTGTCTAGTTTCTATTGGCTAAGTACATTTATACTATAGCATATACTATTTCTAGTACATGTCCAACCATACTTTTGATAAGCAGTGTTAACAACTGCTTTCCTTTTACAACCACTTTGTACTTTGTTAAATTTCCCGATAAGTATTTTTCACTTATTTATCCCTATAAATTCCCGCTTAAAGTTTACTTATATATTTATCTAAGTCTTCAGGAAGACTTCAAAGTCTTGAGGAGATAGTATGGGTTTCACTGAGTTATTATCTATACTTATTGAAACCATTACTTTATTCTTTGGTCCAAGGCCTTCACACACTAAGTTCCGCCTCAAGGAGTGATGAGTTTTTTCTTTTAGACTTGGTTGAAGACTAGAAAGTAACTCACTGATAATATTTGTACAACCAGTGACTTGAGTAAGGGGTCTTTATATACAAGATATTTTCTATTCAAATCCAAGTGAAAGATTATGGGCACTGAATTGGCCTAATAGTATAGATGCAAAGAAATGTTTATATGTTGACACATTACACATATTAATCTCAACAATATATAATAAACAAGTGAAGATCGACGACTTGTAACTTGTAAGATAAAAAAAGTACATACATATATACCGACTCTCTCTAATACATTTGATTGATAGATCGGTTTGTATCAGAAGCTCATAAGCTCAAAACACAAGCAATATATTACTTCCAAAAAAACAAATCACTTCCATTTATGGCTGTAAATGAACCGGACGAACGCGAACGAAGGTATGTTCATGTTCGTTTATTTAATTTTAGCCGAACAAATAAACGAACACGAACGCGTAATCAAACTAAAATGGTTGTTCATGTTCGTTTATTTATATTTGAACTTGTTCATGTTCGTTTATGTTCGTTTATTAATAAGTTTAACGAACGTAAACGAACATGAATGAGCATAAACGGACATAAATGAATGTAAACGATTATATATAAACGTAAACGGACATAAACGAGCGTGTAACTAAAGTTGTAACTTTAAACGATCCATATGATCATCTTATATATATAATCATTATGCTAAAATATAGTTTTAAAAATAACAACATTTCCTTCCTAGCTGATATTAAAATATAGTATATTACTATACTAGCATCATCAGTACACATAGTCGATGCTTACATGAGGAAATTAATAAATACTCCCTTCGTCCTAAAATTATTGTCCCCTATTAACTTTTCAAGTCTTTTTCTTCCAACTTTAACTTTAAATATTTTTGTTTGTGTAATATAATATTTAATGAAAAATATATGAATTGATTGGTTTTGAAATGTGTTAGCTATGATTTTCATCAGGTATTATATAACACAAACAAAAATATTTAAGGTCAAAATTAGAAGAAAAAGACTTAAAAAGTCAATAGGGGACAATAATTTTAGGACGGAGGGAGTACTTAAGTACTTTTTTTTGAACGACTGATAATATATTAAAAAAAGAGTCTAACAACGAGCTAGAAACTTAAAAGTACATATGAATTACAAAAAATAAAAACATAACGAAGCAATCTAGGACTTTAACTGCGAGGGAAACTAAAGGGATGAAAAAACTTTTGAAACGAAGGCCGAACATTCGGTTTTCACTCCGCCAAAAGAAAAACCCCCCACCATGGAGGCCGAGCCACCAGTTTTCACTCTGAGGTGGTTTTTGAAGAAACCTCAAACAAGCTCTATTAGAAACATAATTTCATAGTCTAACAAGAGAAGCTCGGTCTTGAAGAAAACTAGCATTTTATAGCTCATTAGTTAGTTATTTAATTAATGTTTTAATGATGTAAACGGGCCAAGATACAAAAAGCCCAGATAAAGCCCACAAAGGCTGATCCCCTTTAGAGTATAAATACTCTATGTTTTTCTCATTATTAGGTTAGCTAGTCAATATTATTATTAGGGTTTCTAGCCACCAAAAAGGTTTTTTCTTTCAATCATCAATAAAGTCTTTATTTTCCTGCATCTTGATTCTGCACATCATTGTTAAGGTTTGTATGAATGATCATGGAACCAACAATTGGTATCAAGAGCCTTCAAGATTGATGAATTGATTTGATTTTGTGTTTTATTTTTGTTGGGGTTTCGGCAATAAAAAAAAGAGGTGATTCAATTTTGTTTGATTGTTTGTGTGTTTTGATTCTTGATTCATAGATGGTTTATGCATAATCTAATATCTTTAAACCATCTCGTAAGTAATCAAAACCTTGCCGATTTTTTTCTTTCTTTTGGTTCGAGTATTAAAAAAAAGAGGCGTGATATAGTGATTTTTTTATTATTCTTTTTGTTTTTTTTTGGTTTGCAACTTATAAAACAAAAAGAGAGAGACGAGAAAAGAACCAAATAGTGATCTTGTTTTGGGATTGTTTTTTTTTGGGGATAGCACATAAAAAAATGAGTCTTATTCTCGTTTGTGGATTGGAACGCGTTATTCTTACTTGTTCGTGCTACTAATATACCCTTTAAGTGATTTCTTGAAGGTTAACAGGTCATTCGTGGCGTTTTTTTTCAAGAAGAGGGTGTGTGGATTTATTTATCACAATTGCAAAAAAAGGGGTGAGCCGAACTAGCACTTTTTTTTAGCCGAACAAGCAATACTCTAGTGTGAACCGAACGTGTTCACGTCTTCTACAACCGATCAAGCAAGACTCCTAGCACCGAACTAGTTGAAGCTTCAAGGACCGAACGAGGAGAAAGAGTTTGAACCGAACCAGTGAAATACCTTGCAGACCGAACTAGTTAAATCTAGTGTGGACCGAACAAGCTCGATATCTCAAGGACCGATCGAGTGAGAACCATTGGGAACCGAACGAGTGTTTACTTTGAACAACCGAACGAGCAAACACCAAGGACAATCGAACCAGTGACTTCCTTCATCAACCGATCGAGTGGATTCTTCTTGAACCGAACGAGCTTTAAGCCACAAGAACCGAACGAGTTTTAACCTTGGTCAACCGAACAAGACAACCGAACAAGCAATCCCTCTTGAATCGAACTAGTGAACCCTTGAAGACCCTTAGACAACCGAACAAGCCAAGTCTTAGACAACCGAACGAGCGACAATCTAGTTAGAACCGATCGAGTGAAAGCTCCTTTTAAATATTTATTTTGGATTTTCAGTTCGAAGTGACGTTAATCTTACGAACTTACCGACTTATTCCACGTCGATTCGTGACATCTAGCGATCAACTAGATATATTGAGATTTAACAACCGACGATAACCGAACGAGTTAAAAAGATCAAAAAATCACTCGTGACATTTTTTTTAAGTTTCAAACAAAGAAGAAAGTGAACAGGAGGGAAAACGTGTTGGATTTTATTAATAAAGTTTGGATTTTACACTTTCAGCCCCTGCACTTTAGAACCAATTCAAAAGGAGTGACAAGTTTCTATTATTAATAAACTACAATTCGAAGTTGGCAACTATAGTCCCTGGACTTAAAGACGACTTCATCTTTCGTCTTTAGTTGTCTTGTTAACCTTCCGCTAAATTAAAACAACGGTTTCAACATCTACTTAATTTATTGTTTTAAACAAACGGTTTATTCTTGATTTTGGTAAAATCCCGTGAAATGATACGATATCTTTCTTTCTCGGTTTAATCAACGATTTTGTAAAATCCCGTAACAATAATTTATTTCGAAACGAACAACAACAAAACCAAACACAAATCAAATCATAACAACAATCACTTGCGATCCGTTCATTCCACAACCTCGGCATTGCTACAACAAACATCTTCGAGTAATTCAACCATGAGATGCTTAGTGATTCAACGTGGATGAGGGCCCCAATGCTGCAGCCTGCTGTTTTCCATGGCTACTTGTCATCCATAATGGAACCAATGGTGTAACCACCCTTTAAGTAAAAGAGGTACACACTGATGCAAATCAAATCATTGATAATGTGAATCATCTTTACACATTGAATGCACCAGGAAGAACACATAGACTCTGATGTTGAGTCGGATATTGATGACAATACGATTCCGTATCATCAGTACCAACTTGACAGCGAAGTTCAAGATGTTCCAACTGAGGTATCTTCTGCGCCACCCGGTGAGATAACCATGATTACCATCTTAGATGACTTAAGAAGCCAATTAGACGGACACCTTAAGGTTAATCAGGAACAAAGCCTGGTTAATGACCATCCTAAGAGTTGGAGCTTTGCAAAATGTAAGCTAGAAATTGTGTCGTCATAGATACCCAACATTAAACTCTGAACCTAGAACGCCAAGTAGACAGGAACAAAACCTAGTGGACTCAGCGTAGACGAAAGAAACCTGAATTAGCAAGAGAAAGTGATGCTAAAAATACAACCTAAAAATGTAAAGAGTTTCAATGAATTTTTGAAATCTGAAAATCAAAAGATTTTAACTGACAAAAAGAAAGCTTGAGGATAATACCTCGTGAAAATATAATTATTAAAAGTGCAAAACAAATTTTCAAAAACTGATTCTTTTACAAAAGTATCAAAGCCAACACATAACTATTCCAATGCCTTCAAGAAAACCAAAAAATCAACACAGAGACTTGCACAAGGATATTCTAAAGGTCGCAGAACCCACGATATAGAAAAAGGCTTCTCGTATTAATAGCCAAGTAATGTGTGGGATACTGATGAAACATTAGCCAGTGCTGAAGTCAGTATGGCTAAAATGAAAGGAAAACCAGGGCATGTTAGACCTGAAAGTGGCTTCTATGAAAAGCCAATGCCATGATGTTAGTTCAACAGAAAGAACTTCCCAAAACAGTGTCATGGCTCCTCTCCAACGAAATTGCTATCAAGCTAGTACTCTGAACTACATCCAATTTCCCCCCCGACCCCCCCAACCCCGACCCAGCCGTGTAAACCTGTTACTCCTTATGTACCTAAAAGTCCGCCTCCTAGTCAAGTTCTTGCTACCCTTCACAACATTAAGGCTGTTTTTCCCTAATTTGATAGGATCATAAAAGAAAGAACAACAGTCAAACCTCTATATGTGTCACTCCCGTGTTAAAATACGCGAAAGAGGTTTGCTTTGCAACAAGTTTGTACCTTTTCATGTTTATTTTCAAGAAACACTACAAATGTGATGACACAATTGGTCAAGAAGTAGCAAGAATTAAGGAGATTCACTATGCGTTAGAGGATGAATATGAACGTTGTGTGCTTGAAAAAAACAAAACCCTGAAATAGAGAAAGAAACATCCTTTTAATCAAAAATGACAGCATAATTGCTGAATGTATAGAAAGAGAATATTTGCTCTATTGTGCTTTATTCTTATGTTGGCTGCTAGTTACCCCTAGTCAGACTTAACTTAGTACTGCTAGTATTAACTCAATACTAACAGAACTAACTATTACTACCAGACTTAACTGTTATACTACCTGTATTAAGTCTATTACAATCTATTTTCCCAACAGGTGAGAACGTTTCTTCATTATCAACCCTATAGGTTTGAGTAAAACCCTTTGCTACAAGATGAGCTTTATAGGTGTGTAGATTGCCATCCATGTTAGTTTTTTTTCTTAAAAAACATTTGCTCCCAACAGTCTTACAATTAGGAGGAAGATCAACCAAGCGCCAAACTTGATTATCTTTCATGGATTGCACTTCCGCATTTATAGCATCGACCCACTTATCAGATTCCGAATCTAATATTTTAGCTTTATAGTTAGTTGGTTCATTAAGATCCCCCTAACTATGCTCCTCCACTTCTACATTTAGACATAAGCGATCGAGAGCTCGATGTATCCTTGCGGACCTACGAATGGGAAGAACTTCCTCTTGAGGTGGTTCGAAACCTTCAACCTCCATAGGAAATTTGCTAGTATTTTCAGAAGGTGATGTATCTTCATCTTGAATTTCTTCAAGTTCTTCGGCCCTCCCACTAATTTCTTGAGACAAAATATTTTTCTCCAAGAATTCAGCATACCTTGCAACAACAATTTTGTTTTCAGGTGGGAAGTAGAAATAGTAACCCATCGTTTCCTTTGGGTATCCTATAAAGATACACTTAACAGATCTTTGTTAGAGTTTGTCAGGTGTATCTCTCTTCACAAGAGCCTCACAACCCAGACCTTTAAGTATGACAAATTAGGAACTTTTCAATACCATAATTCATATGGTGTCTTATCAACCTTCTTGGTTCAAAACATATTGAGAATGCGTGTAGCAGTCTCCAGAGCATAATCCTAAAAGGATAATAAGATTTGTAGAAAACTACAAGGGGGAGGGGTTGAATAGTTTTCTTGTTTTAAGAATTACTTTACAAAATCTTGTTATGATCTTATGTGAAGTTTGCACAATATTGATGTTTTGGTTAGTAAATAAATGTAATGCAAGAAAGTAAAGAGTTGAAGAGATTCAACCAAGACATGATTATTTATAGTGGTTCGGCTACAAGGACACATTCCTTGCCCTACTCCACTCCCCGAGTTACCTACTCGAGAGTTCGTAAACACTAGTCACCAATCTCTTTTAACCGGCAGAGAAGCCTCACAACGTTACTTACAACTTTTAATGGTACAAAGCTAGATACCAGATTCTTCACAAGGTAGAATCACACTAACACTACAATACTTGGTTTATAATGAGGATGAGAATAACTACAACTACTATATGATGTACAAGAATCAGAAGTATGATCTTGACAATGCAATGGAGATGCAAAAAAGGTACTTAGAGCTTGATTATCTCAAAGGGGTGTGTGGAAATTTCTTCCTTGAAGATAATTACCTATAAATGCTAGAGAAAACTAGACAAGAACTAAAGAGAAGATGATGATTAGTGGATTAGAGAAAGAGATGCTGAAAAAAATGGGTGATAAAAACATGAGAAATGGCTTGGTATTTATAGCTAAAAAACTGCACTGTAGCCCGGTTCTGCCGGTTCTATTGCGGAAAGGAACCGGCCAGTGTTCTTCAATGGAACCAGCCAACAGTATCCAAATCCAAATTTTGATATGCAAAGTCTTGAGAGATCATATGTAATCTTGTAAGATTACCCTAAGATATGCTGCATTTAATGATTTCATGAATGATGTAAGTAGTATTTAGACTATTTACTTATAATTATGATGAGGTGTCATTTTATACACTTTTTCGGGGTCATTTAACCCCCTAAATCATGCAAATATGCCCAGATTATGTGCTTAATCATTTGTTTTCAAGTTTTTAGCACTTGGATGGCATTTGGAGGAAATACACGTGACTTGGGCTCATTTGGAGAAGAAACGGACAAGATTACAGACCTACACCAAATCTCTTAAAGAATCATGTTCACAGAGCGTGGAGACGACGTCGCAAGCATAAAGCAACGCCGTCATGATCTATCTAGTGATGGCGTCAGAAATCTAGCGACGACGTCAGGATGTGGCCGACTTAAAGAGGATCTAGAATCATCTACGTGGCGACGGCGTCAGGGATTCAAAGCGACGTTGTCGCATCGATTTTTCTATATATATTAAACCAAAATTAGGGTTTTAAGTGTGTAACTTTGTATAACTTTAGGAAAATGAACCCTAGTTGTTTTAGCAGCTTGTTAGGTCATTTTTAGGGCCTTAAAACCCTATTGTAACTACCTTCAATCCATGTTTTAATCAAGTAAGATTTTTTTATCATTAATCATTCAATATGTCTATGTGTTGTTTAATTGATTCATTCTCTTGCTTTCTTTATAACATGCTAGGCTAAACCCTCCTTTGTATTAACTTATGATTGCATGAAACTTTGGTTGTAGATCCATGGATGTGCGCGTTAGGATCTAGAAAACTAGCCATAAGATATTAAATTGGCATAGACGTCTAAGGAAACACGAGTAGTGTAGAAAGGATACCATCGGTAACAGTCTTCATACTGCCTTACCCCTAATATGGTTGATCCCTCTTAAGATATTTCACAGGCATTTAATATACTCTTAGGGGCCTTATAATAGTCTTTATACTACCTTACTTGTGTGTTGCCTTAACGAAATATTAAATAGACGGTGGGTTCGTGTAATCCGTTCATGACATAGAAAATACTTACACAGATCATCACAAGTGTGACAAAGAAACAGATCTAGGGGAAGCAATCTAAGGAGTAGTGCATAATTAGGTAAATACATCTTTTTATCATAAAGTTATCACCAGTAGTTTAGATTATAATTAGTTTAATTATTAGTTATTGTAGGTTTCATGATCATTCATACAAACCTTAACAATGATGCGTAGAATCAAGATGCAGGAAAATAAAGACTTTATTGATGATTGAAAGAAAACTTTTTGGTGGCTAGAAACCCTAACAATAATATTGACTAGCTTTAATGTCTAACCTAATAATGATAAGAACAAAGTGTATTTATACACTAATGGGGTTTGGCCTATGGGCCTTTCTTTTGGGCTTTTGCAGGCTTTTTGTATAACACCCCATTTACATCATTAAACATTAATTAATTAATTAACTAATGAGCTATAAAATGCTAGTTTTCTTCAAGACCGAGCTTCTCTTGTTAGACTGTGAAATTATGTTTCTAACAATCTCCCCCTAAGTGAGGTCTTCTGCGTACATATTTGAATTCATAGCATATTATCTCGTTGTCGTTGCGGTTCTTCACTTGATTTACATTTGTGCTTTAGTAGAAATCCAATCTTTAACGTTCGATCTTGATCTCTGATTTATTGAATAATTTTGTGATCTTTTACTTTGATTCGCCATTCGCTGAACTTTGGTCCGACATACTCATACTTGCTGTAATCATGAAAGCTTTTATGATCTTTCTTCTTCAATTCTTCAGATCTTTAATATTTTGAAGAAAACTTTGATTTCAGAGGTGCGGAAGCTTCATGTACTTAGCTTTCTTGATGTCTTCAAATCTTTGAGTATGAACAATATAGTTTTTAGCAAACTATCAGCTATCAACGGATTTGATATGTCTTTACCATGAGCCGTTTGCTATGGACTAGTCAATGCTTTGTTGCAATAACAAGGTGCAATGATAACCTTATAGTTTTTAGTAAACTATCAACTATGAACGGATTTGATATCTCTTTACCAGTAGCCGTTTGCTCTGGAGTAGTCAACTCTTTGTTTTAGAAACATGGCCAAGTCGATTACCATACAATATAAATACTGCACTGTGACCAATAGATTTCAATAAAGAAACCTTCTTGACAAGTTCTCCCAGCTCAAAACGCCTTTTAATCCTACCAATATCGAAGTACCTTAGATGTCCCGTATGCTTGCTGTTCTTCTAAAACCCCAGATTTCCGTAACTTACACACTATGAGTATTTCTACTAAAGAATGGTAAAGAGTGAGTCAGTACAGTTACTATCTGCTGACTATACCGTATAATTCCTTGTTCCAGACGTTTTACTCCTTAATACAATTAATATCCATAGAAGGGCTTGTTTGGCAAAGACTCTGATTTGAAAAAACATTCGATGCATGTAAATTTTAATTTAGGGACACAACGAAAGTTTAAATCAGAATGCTCTGATGATGTTTTGAAAGATATCTCGAAAGATATGAAGTGCCTCACGCTCTTCATTACCAAACTCATAACAAGTATTTGTAAAGACGAGTCATTCTCATAAGAGTAGGAATACTGTCCGAAGACAAGTATATGAGTATCTACAATATACCCTGGTGTACATAATCTCATTCCTTTGCATTCCTTATATCACGTTTCTAATCCATGAATACAAAAGATTCTGTTTGTGAATTATCAAGATACTTGTGTATTACATAAAAGTTTTGGTATCTTGACATTGTTGAGTATATTAACACTTTTAAGTGCCCCCTATACATGTGTATCGATTATTCGATGAAGATTTTTTGCCCATGCAAGATAGGACCTACATTTATGAATCAATTGAATCATTAGTTATCAGTTCATATTTTAAGTCACATTTTCTCCCCCGATCAAAAGTATGCAACTTTTGTATGGTTTTGATCTATAATGGACTTAAGATGTATCGAGCTCCCCCTCAATGTTTGAGGTGAGTTAATTAAGCACATATATCAAGTGATTATTGAAACAAGACCTTAGTAATATACCGAGACACGGGATAAAATCAAACCGTGCTGAAACGTTAGGTTGTGGCTCATTTTCAATCTGTTCTGTAATGAGAATCTGCAAACAGGTGGCGTCCACAAACCTGCAAAATTGTTGGTATACTTATTCTCCCCTTAAACAATGACACCGGGTATAATAGAAAGGGTTTGGTCCTATGTCTTGAAGGTGACTATCGAACATGTTTGATAAAACATATTGGTTATGAGAAAATTGTTCGGGTCTTAGACAACTTCTTGTCTGTGGAAGAAATAATGCACTGAAACGTACATTAAGTCTCTGGGATAAGACCGGGTTACAGTCTGAAATAACTGCAAGCCATTTATCTAATTTTTTTTGATTTTTTCCGTTTTCTATTTTTTTTCTCAAATATACACAAATATACAAAGGATACAATGCTTTAGCATTCAAAAATACCAGATATCCCCTTGGAACCAGCCTTTCGATCACTAAGTTTGCAATCAGTGAACCTAGAGATCATAGTAACTTTGGAACTAGAACTAACGCTCGGGGTAAGTTCTAAAGGCTCAACAATGGGTTCCATTATCCTAGTTAAAGGACAGTTATCATACAACGCGAAATGTCGTCCAGTGGGTTTCCACTGAGGCTTAACACTACCAACAACCTTT
The DNA here is from genome assembly GCA_026074375.1 of Tanacetum coccineum. Classification (NCBI taxonomy): domain Eukaryota; kingdom Viridiplantae; phylum Streptophyta; class Magnoliopsida; order Asterales; family Asteraceae; genus Tanacetum; species Tanacetum coccineum. The sequence continues at coordinate 29,574 of BQNB010035924.1, read as the reverse complement.
CCAGTTGGTCTCCAAGCTGTCTTAGTAGTGTTCACATTATGATTTCTGGTTGCTTTCCAAACCTTCTTAGTATGATTCACACTATGTTTGGCCTGGGGGGTTTTGGTATTCACAGACTTCAAAGAACGAATCACAAACTGATTATGATCAACAACATTCAACTTCCTATTGTGATCTGCTGCTCTCCTCGCGTTCACACTTTTACTGGGCAAGATACGATGGTTCCGAGTGTGGCTCTTTGGCATAGGTTTGCGAGATTCAGTGGCAGGTTTGGTTCTTGTAGACAGATTTACAGAAACATTAGGCTTCTTGTTTTGTTGCACTGGTGGTTTCTGTGTGGGTCTATTTGAAGTCTTGGGAGGTTCCTGAAAAGTAACTTGCTTTTTCTTAGGCAACGGGGTTGGTTTTACCCAGTTGGCTCTTTTTGGAGGTGGAATGTACTTTGAACTGTTGGTATACATCCCTGAAGCAAGTACTTTGGGTTTCTCAGAGGCTGTAAATCCACTACTCATTTTGCCACTCAGCTCAGTTTTCAGTTTGGCATTCTCAGCAGTTAAGGCATTAATCTTTGTGGTGAATGTAGAACGTGAGTAAGCATTAGATTTCGACAGTTCTTCATAACGTCGTTTCAGATTCACATTCTCTGCCTTATACCCATCAATTTGAATTCTAACTGAAGTGAGCGCATCTTTCAACTGAGTTAGCTTAGTTTCTAAGGCCTGCTTATCAAAGCTACCTACAGTGGATCCTACATTCAACATTCTCGTGATGTTGATCTGAGTTTGCAAGTTTCTGATGGTGTCGTCTTTCCCTTGAAGCTGATCCTTTAACTTGTTAATTTCAAAAATTGCATTAGATGCAGTTGAGTTAATATTATCACAAACCCTCTGGTTTTGAAGACATTCTTTATGTTTTTGAAATTTAACTTGTAAATTAACGTGATTCTTTTCAATAAAGGCACAACGTTTTTCAGATTCATTCAGCATTTGTTGCTTCTTTAAAATCTCAGCTTCAAGTTCTACGACTTTGGAGTGTTCCCTATCGCAATTAGATCTAAGTTCTTCGCAAAGGCAATTCGAACTAGGGGGCACAACAATATCAGAAGTAAGCACAATAGAGCAAATATCTCTTTCTAAACATTCAGCAATTAAGCTGTCATTTTTGATTAAAAGATTTTTCTTCTCTATTATCAGGTTTTTATTTTCAAGCACACAACGTTCATATTCATCCTCTAACGCATAGTGAATCTCTTCATTTTGCTACTTCCTTGACAATTGTGGTCATCTGCAGTTTTGTACGTGTTTTTGGAAATAATAATCAAGAAAAGGTACAACTTGTTGCAAAGCAAACTCTTTCGCGTATTCATAACACGGGAGTGACACATATAGAGGTTTGACTGTTGTTCTTTCTTTTATGATCGCATCAAATTAGGGAAAAACAGCCTTAATGTTGTGAAGGGTAGCAAGAACTTGACTAGGAGGCGGACTTTTAGGCACATAAGGAGTAACAGGTGTGGTTGGGGTACTAGCTTGACTAGCAATTTCGTTGGCAGGAAGCCAATACACTTGTTCTCGGGAATAGTTCCTGCTGAGGAACGAACTTGAGGGCATTTAGCTTCTCATAGAAGCCACTTTCGGTCTAATTGCCCTGGTTTTTCCGTTCATTTTCAGCCATACTGACTCAGCACTGGCTATTGTTTCATCAGTATCCCAGCATTCTAGCATAATATATGGGAGCCTTTTTCCCATATCGTGGGTTACTGCGACCTAGAATATCCTTGTGCAAGTCCTGTGATGCATTTTTTGGTTTCTTTGAAAGCATTGGAATAGTATGAGTTGGCATTTGAAACTTTTGTAAAAGATCAGTTGCAACTTTGTTTGCACTTTTTAAACATACTATTTCATCGAGGTATTTATCCTCAAGTTTCTTTTTGTCAGTTAACACCTTTTGATTTTCAGATTTCCAAAATTCAATTGAAATATCTTTACTTTTTAGGTGTGCTTTTAGCATCACTTTCTCTTGCTCAAGTTTAGCGTTTCTTTCGTTACGCTGAGTCACTAGGTTTTGTTCCTGTCTAACTTGGCGTTCTAGGTCAAGTTTAACCTGTTGGGTATCTAGACGAACAATTTCTAGCTTACATTTGCAAGCTCAGCTGTTAAATTTTGATTTTCAAGACTGAGATCCTAATTTTCTTGAGTTTTTTCATCTTAGAGTATCTCGGCATTTCATCAAGAATGGTTAAAATTAGGAGATATTAGCAGATGACCCAGAGATACCTCAGTTGGTAAACAAACTTTGAGTCTGCGTTCAAGTTTCAAGTGGATGATACGGAGTCGTATTGTCATCAAGCTATGACCTCCAACATTCAGAGTCTGATTGTTCTTCGTGGTGCATTCTCATGTGACAGTGATAATTCACACTCTATATTTATTTGAATAGCATTTGGGTGTACCTCATCACAAGCTGTTGTTGCACTGGTGGATGACAGATTGGCCATAAAAGCAGCTGCAGCATTGGGGCCTTCATCCACGTTGAAATCATAGCATTCATGGTGACTTCGAAGATTGTTTGTTGTAGCCGGATTGCCAAGGTGGTTAAGCATAGGGAGCAGTACATTCCACATTGGCGAGGAATGCTTCAGCTTTAGCATCAAGAGTAACTCCCTTTTCCTTTGCTTCCATGAGTCGATCTTATCTTTGAAGGTACTGGAGAATCCCTTCGCTCTCTTTGGTTCTTTGCACTGCCTTGCAACATGCCCTTCCTCGGTAGTTATAACTATCACCTTCTTCCCTGTAGCAGTGTCACATTTCCATAACTTTGATTGCCTCTGATCCTTTTTTCTTGTGTTGTCCAAATTCCCTGGAGCTCTTCTCTGAACGGTTTCAGTAACAATTTGGCCGTCATGCACCGTAGCATGTGTCCTCGAGTTGGAGGATGACCTGAGCTGGTTATTGGTAGGAGGAAACTGCTTTTTGGAAACCACTTAAAAGATTTGCTATCTGTGTCATAGTGGCCATCATTGCGTCATTTGGAGACAAAACAGCTGGTTGTGGTTGTGAGGTAGAGAGTGGTGGAAGAGATGTGGTTGGTGTTGCTTGAGCCATATAAGCCAATGGATCAATGATACTTGAAGACTGCTCTTGTTTCTTGAGAGTCTTTGTGGCATGAGGCTCATAGGCTTTCAGGTGGGTATAAATGTGAACATAGTTCGTTGTTGAAATGTCCATGTTCTGCTTCACATTAGTCACATATTTACCCCAGTAAGACGGAAGGTTGTTGACAAACTTGGTGTTTAGCTGATGAGTGGGAATTGCAAGCTGTGTAATCTTCATATCATTCACCAGCTTGTGGAAACGTACAAAATAGTCATGAATTGGTTCGTTTCCTATGGCACGAAATCGTTCGAACTCATCAAATAGGTCTTCCTTCCTTTGCTGTAAAGTCCTGCCTGAACCTTGCATAAGCATCTCCACATTATCCCAAATCTCTTTAGCAGTGTTTGTCTGATTCAGGATGTTGAAAATATGACGTGGGAGACCTTGACTGAGAATGATTTCAGCCTGTGTATCAGCATTCTCACGGTTGGTTTCTTCAGGTGTAAACTCTGAATCAAGTTTCATTCTTGGCATGTTCACTCCTGTCTGACCTTCAGTTGGAGCATCAGTAACCATAGGGTGTGGTGAAGGTCCATTTTGAATGGAGTTCCAGATAAGTTTGCCAAGAGGTTTTCCTCGAATGTACCTATGAATACGAATTTTCCAAGAATCGTAGTCACTCTCAACCAACATAGGAGGACGATTGTCCGTTCCCGCTGCACTGGATTCTTTATCAGTTGACATTTTAATTTAAGTATGAATGAACGGATCGCAAGTGATTGTTGATTTGTTTGAATGTGTCGGTGTTTGATGCATTGTTTTTTTTCCTTTTGCAAATGTAGAAGAAGATATATGTTGACGGAGAAGAAAAAAAATCAAGAATATTGTTTCCAAAATTAACGCCACAAGAGATAAAATCAAATTCCTTGATTTTAGGAAACAAATATTCTCTTCCAAAATTAACCGCCACTAAGATAAAATCAAATCCCTTTATTTTAGAAAACAAACATTTACTTCCCAAAAATACAGATCTCTTCCCCTTTTTTAAAAAAATAAACCGAAACTTTTTTTTTAAATAAGCCAAAAGTGTGTTTAAAACATAAGCCCAATTTTTTTTTTCTTCAGGCGAATGGTTTTTTAATTAAAAACAGCCGAAAAGTTTTGATTAAACAAATCAACCAAAATTTTTTTCAATTCAGCCAAAATTTGTAAAAAAAATAAAATAAGCCGAAACACTTTTTTTTTTTTTAAAGATCAGCCGAATGTATCGAGAATTGATTTCCGTGACTCTTTATCAATTTTTTCTTATCCACCGTTTCTTTTGACACATGAAAACTTTTATTCACAATTGGTGAAAACTTTGATGATATTTTTTAGAAACGATTATTGTGACTAAAATTTTTCTTCTAATCAAGAATGAAAACAAACAAACAATCAAACAAAAACAAAAAAATCGAATGCCTCTTTTTTTTTCTGAAAACAAAAAATAATAAAACACAAACCAAATCAAATCATCAATCGTAAAGGCTCTTGATACCAATTGTAGGTTCCATGATCATTCATACAAACCTTAACAATGATGTATAGAATCAAGATGCAGGAAAATAAAGACTTTATTGATGATTGAAAGAAACTTTTTGGTGGTTAGAAACCCTAACAATAATATTGACTAGCTTACCTAATAATGATAAGAACAAAGTGTATTTATACACTAATGGGGTTTGGCCTATGGGCCTTTCTTTTGGGCTTTTGCAGGCTTTTTGCATAACAACCCATTTACATCATTAAACATTAATTAATTAATTAATTAACTATCGAGCTATAAAATGCTTGTTTCTTCAAGACCGAGCTTCTCTTGTTAGACTGTGAAATTATGTTTCTAACAACCTGCTAGTCAACACAATTAATAAACCAAAGGCAATATCTAATTAACTAGTTAAGCCCGAAGCGTATCCTAGACACAGACTTAGAGGGACAATACTTGTGATCCTATTACTCTAGATGTATAAATTACTATATGGAGAGCTATCCCGGACTCTAGATCTACTTGTTCCGTGTCACTAGATCAGTTGAATGATAGGTCGCATACAAAAGCACGTAAACAAGTATGAATTGATAAACATAAACAAGCATTCAACGATAAATCAAGAAATCAAGATAAACAAATACCAAACATTCAAATCTGCATAATAATGGCTAATACCCGAAGGTATTAGCTTTCAAACATCATAATAAATACAAGAGTAATGATTTAGCCAAGGTAAACTAATCGAGTTAACGAATGATACCAAAAACTAAACGATTACTAAAGTATAAGGAATTACACGTGTCACCTATGGAATGGATAGGTTTGCAGAACCTCTTTTGCTCTTCTTTGCCTCTGAAAATCAACTTTTGTGGTTTAGGTATTGAGAATATGATTTAGCACACTTAAAACTCATTTTTGAATTTTCTATTTATACTGTCTAGAGTCGGTCTCGATACGGCGTATCCAAGGGATTAGATACGTCGTATTGGGGTTTCTTTAAGTAGGGACCATGATTGATATCTTCTCGAATCTTCACATACTATATCTTTGATACGACATATAGACTTCTTCTAGATACGGCGTATTGAGCTTGTTTCCTTCATGATCTTTGGTGAGTGCAGGCACGGATACGCCGTATCTTCTTGATGGATATAGCGTATTGGTAGTCAGAATAGTAATCTTCAAAATGTCTTCGTTTAAGCTCCAGAATGCGCGCCTTTTGCTTAGTTTCACCAAGTACTCCATAATTACTACAATTCTCAAATATAAATGATTAAGTAACAATTCTTTGCAATAATTATACAATATGGGTTAATTACATGGGATAAATGATGCTATAAAATGTACGTTATTTGATGTCATCAAATATCCCTCTACTTGAATCCTACTTGTCCTCAAGTAGTCTTTAGAATTTTCTTACAAAAATGTATCCCTAAGGATGTTTTCCGTTAAAGCATTCAGTTGATCTTTTACAAGTACACATACAAACACCTCACGAATTAGGAAGATGAAAACACTCAAATCACTCAACTAATCTATGTGGTAACATGTAACTAATTCGCTCAATTGCTCGGTCGTGATGAGTATTCTATCATAAGCTTGGCAAGGATACACATCTCCACCACTAAAGCAGCCAAGGAGTAACAAGTTTATAAAGGTAAATATGGATTTTTTGTATGGAAAGGCTTACGGTTGATTACTCTAACTAGTAGAGTAATATAGGGTAGGAACCTTCTAACTTTTACCGAAATTCATAAACCAATGAGGCAGCTAAGACATGCATACACACCTGAAACACCGGGATAGACACACATGCTTGATCACATCCCTTTTCGAGTAAAACCAGTGGCTAATCATCAGGTGAGAGGGAAGTAAATTGGTGTTAAATAAAAATTGAAGCAAATAGATTAAGACTAAGATACAAGTAGTTAGACACTTATTTCCCGACCGTCACTATGACAAAGACACAACTATTTACAATATCTTGATCATCGATTAAAAACAACAACCTAAGTTGGCGTTCTCGTAACGGTTAACTTCCCAATCATCCCAATTACTTTACATACTCTACAAGGCAAGTGGTGATATCCTCCACTTTGTACAATACTCTACATCGTTGATTTTTGTTGCGTATCAACGGATAATCGATCCTTCATGTAATTCCTTCAGTTCTTGCTTTACGAAACGATTATCTTCAAACTTTCCATCTTTTTTTTTAACAAATACCTCAAATCTCGGTGTAGTTTCACCATCTTCACGATCATAATAATTCCGGATAATTCCTTCGGTAATTTCTTCAGTTCTTCGGATTCACCCTAAATTGCAACGGTAGTAAAATCACATGAGCTTTGACTACTAATATACATTCCCATTTGCGATGTGCAAATTTCCAACCGCACTAAAGATAGAAAATGACACAAGACTCGGGGAAATACAAACTTTATACTTTAAGCAACTAGCAACTGTAAATTAAACTTAATCTAATAGGGTAGGTTAAGGTGTAAGGGTGTAACGAAACAAATTTAGTTGGTGTAAGTTCCTAAAGGATTGACTCTATGGATTGTTCTAGTGGATCTTCACTCTAAAAGCGAGAGTGGAAAGGGTTTAAACGGGAGGTTAACTAACCAGTGTAGTTAGTTAATAAACAACATGGATAGGCTTTTTTGGTGTAATCCTAAAAATTTACCAGTTTAAACATGGTACTCTACTTAAATCTATAATACTCATTATTGTGGTCTCAAGTGATATACCAAGCCAAGTTCTAAAGTCCACTACATCATCAGCACACTCATATTTTGTAGAATTTAAGTAAACATTGGGAAATGGGAAGGCTAAATCCTCACAATATCCTATCAAGGGTTATTGTGTGCAGGTTATGTAACATGTAATTTTCAAAAAAGTATGCTTGCATTTTTTTTTAATTTGAGCATAATTTAATCATTTTAGTGTTTTCGTGTGAAAAATTAGGACAAGTAAGCATTCTAATTCCACCCCCCCACTTGAAATATACAACGCCCTCGTTGTATGAATGAAACATTAAATACGGGAATTAAAAAGAATTAGAATGAGAAACTCCCCTGGTATTTGCTCGGTAGATTCTCCATTTTGCCTTTATGAGCAAGGTTGTGTGTTGAACAACCGTCTTGAAGTTTCAAGACTCCAACACTTTAAGATCTCCAGATATTTAAATTCTCCACCAACATTCGTCGATATTCTTTTCCTTTGAGGTCCTGCGTAAAATATAGGAAAAACATGCACTCCTATCTTGGCATCTACGGTTAATTTAAACTAAACTAAATAAAACTTAAATACGAGTCAATCTGTGGATATGCCATATCAGGTTAATGAATACGCCGTATTGACAGAACAATAATGTTTTTAAAGTGCATAAAAGGTAAAGACTGATAATGTCCAGACAATCGATACACCATATGGTTTGGAGCGGATACGCCGTATTGATGTCTGGGAAGACAGACTCGATAACAAATTAAAATAACATTCTGGGTAGTCTCCCGAGAAGCACTTTTGTTTACAGAAAAGTCTTTAAGTTAGACTTGTCTTCAGCTTCTTTTCATCATTCCATCTCATGCACGCTGATGTGCCCGCGTGTGAGATATTCTTCTTTCTTTGCATCTCGTATGTAGTCGGGTCCCAAGTTCAAAACACCTTTATAGAACCCTTTAAGCTTTTGGTATGCATGCAAGATTCCATTCATCTCATCATTCTCACTTACCTTCAATAATGGTGGGATTTTGTTGCATTGTTTATTAGTGAGGTGTTTGAACCTTGGATGTGATTGCACCATTTGGTAAGTTTCTTCATCGTTACCACTGTAAATGGTAATCATTCCATCGAAATGTCTTGCTTTAATTCCAACTTCTCTTAAGAATGGTTCGCCAATAATAATATCGCCCATTTCTTCATCACGATAAGCACTCATATCTTCCAAGATCGCAAAATCTGTCACAACAGAAAAGGTTCCAACAAAAATAGGTACATTCATTAAAGCTCCTACAACATTATCCCCTTTGTACACCATCTTATCTTTCATAATGGAGTTATGAAATTTTTTAGACATCACATTGACGTATAACAACGGGAAGAAGTTGACATGAACAAATTCAAATTATATCATGCATAAAAAATTAAGGTTGTGGGCACAATCGATGTGGATTTTCTTGTCTTGGTCACAATAACTAGGGTAATCCTCAATTCCAGTATCAAGATCCTTATCCCTAGTTCTAAATTCCTCAATTACCTCACCTTCCTCAATGGTGGGCATTAAATCATCATCCTGATTTCTCCTAAGCTCTAATGGGACATTAAGATCGTTTAATTTAATGTAATCTCCCAAAATAGGGTCTAATGATCTATTCAACACCAAAGTTTCTCCCATTAGCCTAGCTTCTAAATCAAGCTCCATCCTTTCTCTTAAACTTAGCATATAGACCCTCTTAATTAAACTTCTATCAGGTTTAACACTTTTGTAAATAATCTTTTCTTCCCCAACCCTTAAAGTAATCTTTCTTTTGTACACATAAATCTTAGCACGGGCGGTAGACAAAAACAGTCTTCCGAGGATCAAGGGCACTTTGACATCCTCGGGCATATCAAGAATAATAAAGTCTATTGGGAAAGTAATTTTACCAATTCCTACTAGTACGTTTTTAGCTATTCCTTTTGAATACTTCACTGTTTTATCTGCTAATTCCACTGTCAACTTAGTGTGAACTAATTCACCTAATCCTAACTTAAAGTACGTCACTAAGGGCATCACACTTACACTAGCTCCTAAGTCAACAAGAGCATTATCAAAGAAAACATCATTAATAAAGCAGGGTGGAGTGAAGCTTCCTGGGTCTTTCTCTTTTCGGGGTATGGTGTCATGAATATTTGAAGTTCCAATAGCTTTCGTAAATCTTGGTCCATAGCTCCCTTCTTTATCTTTACAGTAATAACTATTCAAATGACTTGGAAAAGGAACCGTCGCTTGTCTTGCCTTGTATGATAGTATATTGTTCAGTCCAGTGGATATGGTGTATTGGCTTGATCCAATACGACGTATCGACCTTTCATCAGCTTTAATGGTGGTTGAAATCGACTTAACTTGGTCCCTTGGGTTTGTTTCAGTTGAGCTCAGTAGGCTTCCAAATCCTCTTTCCTGTAGCACCTTGCTCATTTTCCGGATTTGGATTTCTAATGTTTTGATTGAGGCTCCTTGATTTCGAATGGCAGCATCCGTTGAAGCTCGGATTTCTTTGATTAGATTGGAATTCCTCATTTCTTTTTGCCGATTCACCTATAAACTTGATCAAGGTTTCTTCCATTGATTGCCTCCGTTCTTGGAATGAAGGATTTGCATTGTTCTTTTGATAGTAACCTGGAGCTGTTGCTCGATATCCCTCTCCTTAAAAAGGTCTACCGAATTGTGTGTAATAAGCTTCTTTAAGGGTCTTTCCCTCTTCTTTTCATGGGCAATCCTTGGTGTAGTGGGGTCCATTGCATTGTTCGCATCCTACTTGAGAAACATAAACTTTTTCATTGACTTTCTTAATCTCCCTTCCAAGATTGTTTAGTTGTGCTTGAATAGCTGCTAGTCCGCCAGAAGTCTCAGTACTTCTTCTTCTAGATGTTCCATTATGCCATTTTTGAGAGTATTCAGGCATTTCTTGGATGGCTTTTTTAGCATCAGCAGCAGTCATTGATGGTACGGCACCTCTTGAGTCAAGAATTTGTCGAGTGGGAACATCTAATCCATTGTAGAACAAGACTACCTCCTGCATCTCCGTTAAATAGTATTGAGGACACTTCATTAGTAGTTCCTTAAATCGCTCCCAAGCTTGGTAAAGGTTCTCGTCCAGCTCTTGTTGAAAGTTGTTAATTTCCTCCATCTTCTTTGCAGTACGAGCAGGTGGGCAATATTTGCTTAGAAACTTAGCTTTCAGATCTTCCCAGGTTGTAATCGAACCAATTGGTTTGTTTCTTAGCCATCGACTTGCGGCTCTGGTTAAGGACATGGGTAAGGCTCTAAGCATCACTTGATCCACAGTAATATTAGGGATGTGGAATAGATCCACAATCTTAAGAACTTTTTCTATGTGTTCGTTCGCATCTTCATGATCCGAACCACTGAATGTGTTGCTCCTTAGCTCCTTAAGAAATTGGCCTTTCAGTTCAAAACTATCTTTCTCCTTAATCTTTGGCATAACAACTCCTGATCTATAGTCATCTCGGGTCTTGCTCATGTATTGCTCTATAGTTTTCGCCATTGGTTCTTCTTCTTCTTCCTTCGAGTATTCAAATTCAGAAAATAAATTGAAACCTGGTGATCTCAATTCGTCAAGGCTTAGTGTCTTCAAAAGTCTTACTGATGATCGAAATTGTCGTTCAAGATTCTGGTAAGGTGTAAATAGTTCGCTAGTAGAACTCCTTGTCATGCACAACCTGAAACAATAATCAATAGCTTAGGCTCGGTACAAAGAAAACACAGTTAAACGTAATCGAATGCGGAAAACTACTGTTGCTGTTCTAGATGATCAATACACCGTATTCAATAGAAGTAAATATGCCATATGAATCTTTTGAATGAATACTCTGTATTGGACAGAAGGTTGGATATGCCGTATCCGATGGAAGTGGATACGCCGTATTTGGTTATTGACCAGAACAATGTATTTAAGCAAACATATAAATATTCACAAATAACTAATCTAAAAATTATACAAACAATTATACACAAATTTACAGAATTATACAAAATATACACTAATTTAAATTACACTACTCCTAAGTGTTAGATCTAATCTAATGTTAAAAACTAAAATATCAAATAAAAATCAAGATTAATTTTCACTCCCCGGCAACGGCGCCAAAAACTTGATGTGTCGTTATGTGGTGTTTATGTTATGATTCAAGTTTTACTATTTATATTTTGCCGACTAAACCAGAAACAACACTTTAACGGGCAGTGTACCCAGTCAAGATGTAGATTCATTGGTAAGTAGGGTGTCGATCACTGAGAGTAGGGTTAAACCTTTTCAATTTATTAATATCTTGGTTATCTAATCTATGTTAGTTCTATTCTATTCCTATTATAAACCTATGTCGGTCTAATACTAGTTCTAACAGGAAAAGGGGGTTTCAGCCTGAGAGACTGGCACGGTTTGTTTGGTGACTAAAATCAATTCAAGGAACTGTTACCTACGCAAGCTAATTAACAAAAGATAAAAGAGCGGTTGAGCCTAATATAAGAAAATTGTATTAACCATTATTAATCCGATTAGAACTTTGGTATGCTTATTTAGTGCAATGATTTCTTGTCTCGAGGTGGCATATCATTCTTAGACTTAGGCATTACATCATCCTAAGACCTAGACACATTAATTCTGTCACAATTAAAGCATCCGCATAAGGCATCCTTATTTGCTGATTAAAATCTATCTTAGGGATTAAGGCAATGGCGATCTTGTTAAACCCTAGGTCATAGAGACTTTACCCACTTACTGCTTAATGGCAATCTATACACTAGTAGGTCACTTATCCAACTATCCCTTGGAATCAGAATGTTATTTGTTAAATTATCTTGGTTCACCTGCTAGTCAACACAATCAATAAACCAAAGGCAATTAACTAGTTAAGCCCGAAGAGTATCTTAGACACAGACTTAGAGGGACAATACTTGTGATCCTATTACTCTAGATGTATAAATTACTATATGGAGAGCTATCCCGGACTCTAGATCTACTTGGTCCGTGTCACTAGATCTAGTTGAATGATAGGTCGCATACAAAAGCATGTAAACAAGTATGAATTGATAAACATAAACAAGCATTCAATGATAAATCAATAAATTAAGATAAACAAATACCAAACATTCAAATCTTCAGAATAATGGCTAATACCCCAAGGTATTAGCCTTTAAACGTCATAATAAATACAAGAGTAATGATTTAACCCAGGTAAACTAACTGAGTTAACGAATAATACCAAAAACTAAACGATTACTAAAGTATAAGGAATTACACGTGTCTCCTATGGAATGGATAGCTTTGCACCACCTCTTCTGCTCTTCTTTGCCTCTGAAAATCGACTTTTGTGGTTTAGGTATCCAGAATATGATTTAGCACATTTAAAACTCGTTTTTGAGTTTTCTATTTATACTGTCTAGAGTCGGTCTCGATACGGCATATCCAAGGGATTGGATACGACGTATTGAGGTTTCTTGGAGTAGGAACCACGATTGATATCTTCCAGAATCTTCACATACTATATCTTCAATATGGCGTATAGACTTCTTCTGGATATGGCGTATTGAGCTTATTTCCTTCGTGGTCTTTGGTGAGTGCAGGCATAGATACGCCGTATCTTCTTAATGGATATGACGTATTGGTAGTCAGAATAGTAATCTTCAAAATGTCTTCGTTTAAGCTCCAAAATGCGCGCCTTTTGCTTAGTTTCACCAAGTACTCCATAATTACTGCAATTCTCAAATATAAATGATTAAGTAACAATTCTTTGCAATAATTATACAATATGGGTTAATTACATGGGATAAATGATGCTATAAAATGTACGTTATTTGATGTCATCAGGGATGCGACTGGATATGAGTACGGCTTATCATCCTCAGACGGATGGATAAAGTGAGCGTATAATTCAAACATTGAAGGATATGTTAAGAGTGTGAGTGATCGACTTTGGTGGCAGTTGGGATGTTCACCTACCGTTAGCTGAATTTTCTTATAATAATAGTTATTATTCGAGTATTCGATGTGCTCCGTTTGAAGCACTGTATGGAAGGAAATATAGGTCGCCCGTTCTGTGGGCTGAAATTGGAGAAAGTAGGTTAATTGGACCAGACTTAGTGCAATAGATGACTGATAAGGTAGTCTTGATAAAGAAAAAGCTCAAAGCTGCGAGAGATTGTCAAAAGAGCTATATTTATAATAGGCGCAAGCTACTAGAGTTTGAGGTTGAGGATCAAGTGTTACTGAAAGTGTCGCCTTGGAAAGGTGTGTGGCGTTTAGAAAGAAAGACATGTTAGCATCAAGGTATGTAGGACTATTTGAGATCATTGAAAGGATCGGTCCTATAGCCTATTGATTAAGATTGTCTCAATAATTGAGTAGTGTACTTGATGTGTTTCAATTTAAAAAAGTATTTAGCGGATGCAAATCTGCATGTGCATTTAAAAGAAATTAAGGTAGACAAAACTCTTCGTTTTGTTGAAGAACCTGTTGAGATTATCGATCGTGAGGTTAAAAGTTTAAAGCGTAGTATGATTTCGATAGTTAAAGTCCATTGGAACTCGAAGTGAGGTTATGAGGATTTCATAAAAACTAAGTATCCACACTTGCTCGTTGAGCAAGCTATCATTGGAAGTACTAAGTAAAGTTGGATACATAGGGTTACTGGCAGACTTTAGTGCACCATCAAATGTTCTAAGGTGGTTTGGTTAACGTTATATATTGAGTAAACCTAAAGTCTAGCCAATTCTTCAAAAACATTAAGCTTTGTAACAACACATAACTTAATTTCAAGACACTTCTTGTTTGATGAGTTGCGGGGTTGAGTTATGGATCAAGTTGTTACACAACTTAAGGTTTTTGACGAGTTTCCTTGAGGACGGGAGAGACTCATGTAGTTGGATGTTCTCATCGCTTATAGCTGTTATGCAGGTATTTGTACTCTCGTGTGGGTAAGCAAAATTGTGAACAGTAGAAACGATTAAATTTTGAGACAAAATTTCCCTTAGTGAGGGATATTGTGACAACCGTGGTTTAGCGAGGTTAGTTTAACCATTAGTGTTAACTTGCCTAGTTTTATGAGTTTAGTATTATGTGCTTAAGATGAATTGATGATATGTTTGTTATGATATACATGCTATTATAAGTGTTTGTGATGGTAGAAATGAATGATTTATTCATTTCATTTCGTATGTGATGGTGATTTCGGAAGTATAGTGATTCTCGTTATTTTATCGTCGGTAAAATTGGAGAAGTATGTATCGTCAAATTTCGAGTTGAGATTAATTAGTGAATTGAGATTTTATAATTTATTTATGATGTAATAAGTAAATAATAATTTGAGAAAAATAATAATAAGTAGTGTAAGTGTTTTATTTTAAGTTATGTATTTATTTAAGTATTTAAGGTAAATAAATAGTAAATAGTTTTGTATTTTTAAAAAAAATATAAAATATATATAGGAGGGGGGAGAACGAAATTTTATAGATAAACAAATAAAAAAAATTATTTTATAAAAGGGATGTTGGTTGGATCGGCTTATAGGAAAAAGAAAAAAAAGAAACAAAATTTGATTACAATTAGGAGTCTTGACATTATAAATACAAAATCAATAAATCCCTAAAACACTTTTCTCTCCTCTCTTTGTTTTGTTCGGCCGATCCCCTCAAGAAGAAAAAAAGTATTTTTTTTAATCAAGAACCAAGGTGGTGATCAAGTGGTATCGAATAAATGTTTAGGTATGATCAAGTGGTATCGAATATACGGGAGTGTTCGGGATTATATTTAGAGCATGTGGGTGTAAACGATTTAGGTTAGATTGAATGATATCTCAATGATAAAAATGAGTTTTGGGATGAATCTTGTGCCTAAATTGAAGTTCAGAAAGTCTAGTTTCCAAAAAGTCCGTCCCCGAAAAGTTTTCAGGTTGGGAAGTTAGTCAAATAATTTTTACAAGAAAAGTTCGGGTCATATTTGGGTCTGATTTTGGGGAGTAAAACCCCTACTTAAAAGTTGAATTGAGGTTAGCCAAAAATCAGAGGTCATATCTTATGTGTCTATTAACTTCAGCTCAAAGCACAAGTCTTAATTCATTTCTAAGTATTTTTAGAAAAATTAAACCTAGTGGTGTGCGTTCAGATCCGAATTTGAGTACTTTGTGACGTTGAATTTTTATAAAATAGTTAGGCTTAATATTTTTTTTTAAATCACAGTAGTTCATAACCCATTAAGAAGGTATGGAATGAAAGAGTAAAAGCTAATTTGATGATTTAGTATTTTATTTGTGGTCATAAAGTGACTACAAAATTCTGCCAAAAAACTAGAAAACTAGAATGAATGATTAAAGGTATTTAGAGTATAAGTGAGATATGGGAAGTATGGTAAAGGGTTTATAATCATCATATAAACTTAGAAGTCCATCAATTGATTGTTATATCGTCTTGGGCATTTAGCCTAATCGCGTGTAACATGGGTTTTATTTGTGTTTAGTTGACTGCAAAGAAATTGTGAAGTAGTTGTGCATCAGGTGAGTTTCATAGTCCCTCTTTTTACATTGTTTTTAAATTGGATGGAAATGATGCAACTGGTTTTGAAATGTTTTTAATTGCTGTGATTATGTGGTATAACTGATGCATGGACATTTATGTGGCTATTATATGATATGTGCTAAATGTTTATGTGTTTTTGGATACGGAGGGTAACGTTCCTACCCATTACTGTGTGATTCCGATCGGAGGGTAAAGTTTCTACCCATTGTTGTGTGATTTCGATCGGAGGGTACCCATTACTGTGTGATTCCGGTCGGAGGGTAAAGTTTCTACCCATTGTTGTGTGATTCCGATCGGAGGGTACTCATTATTGTGTGATATTTTGGTGTGACTTGGATCGTGTGGCACGTTCCGTCCTGATTGTGGTTGTTTTGTACGTATGCATGTTAGCCTATATAATAGCTAGCCTAACTCTCCTGCCATGTTCTGTTTTATTAATCACAGTAATTGATTGAAAGTTTAAATTGTGTGTCGTAAACCTATGACTGTCACCAACCGTTGTGTTGACGTTTTTAAGCATCATTTTCAGGTGAGCATCATGAGGATCTTAAGAATAAGAGGTGTGGCTAGAGAGACCATAGGCTGCTTGCGGAGTTTAATCTCCTAGTTTATTTCATGCATGAATGAATATTGAATGTTGTTGATTTGAACTGCTTAGGTTTATTATGGATGTTTTGCATGTCTTGGTATTGACGTGAACCTCTTTTGCTTCAATACAAGATGCCAGTTATCTTTTATGTTCGTTGGGTATTTTCATGACACCTTGTGTCTATACCTTGGTTTCTTTTATGCATTGTAGTTCTCTATATAGACAAGGAGTTTTGTGGTCTATGTGGGGACACCATATAGTGATGTGATGATGATCCATTTCATCGTTTACGCCTCGCATTTCTGCCTGGGTTGACATGGGGATTGTGCATTAAGCTTTCAGTGGCGCGCGTGCGAGGAGACGATGGAGGAGAGACTAAAAGCGTAAAGATATGTCGTCAAATACACTAGGACGTCTATATAGAAGAAAACTGAAGAAGAAGCAAAGAAGAATTTATGAACCGAGGCTAAATGGCGGCGTCACTTGCCCTCTAAGGAGCGTACTTTAAAGCGAGTAAATACAAAAGTGTCGCGTCGTAAGCCTTGAGGACAAGGCTCATTTAACGGGGGAAGACTGTAACACCCTGTGTTTTTAGGTCATTGTACGACGTCATTTATTTCACCATTTATTTTTAGTCTTGTACGCGTTTGCTTTTAATTCTAATCGATTAGTTAAATCGCGTAAGCTAAAAACTGTCATTCAACGTAAACAGGCATCAAAAAATTAAAGGTTTACGTCAAGCAAGCAATATATTATTTTTACGAAAGTAATAATCAACTTTTTATATTTCATTTTTATTGGTTACGTAAAACGTTTACGTTTTGCAATTAAATACATTTAGGCATACCCGGAAGCACCAATACCTATCTATACTCAACCAAATACCCACAATTATACCCAAAACTCAAAAATTACACAATTTCCTTATGTATACACACATATGGCCAGATAAGGGCTTATAAATACACAAGGAAGATATTTTTAAACTTGCTTCTACAATTACCATGTGTTATAAACTCCAACAAGCTAACTCCTAACAACTACTCTTACATTTTTCAACTCTTGTAAGAGCCCACTCCCCCTCCCATGATTTTCTTACACAATGGTCATTCAAGCCTAACCATGGTCAAGTTAAAGTAACCTTAAGCTAGTTACCTATTGCTATAAAAGGAAAACTATTGCAAGTAAAATCTCACAACTCATTTCACTAGCAAATTTAACTCAAAAATCCTCTCCTTTGTGATCCAAACCCACGGCCAAACACCAACACCACCAAATAATTAATAAAACTTTATTTACCACACATACAAGTATTCCTACAACATATCTAAGATATACCAAGAAGGTTTGAAGGTTTAGTTTAGAGTGTAAAAAGGTTAAGCAAGCAAAGATCAAGATTAGGGTTTCTTTAGATTTAGGGTTTTCTAAGTCTTGGATGCTTGGGTATAATATCTAAACTAGGGTTTAGATCATATTTTTCATCATCATACTTCATATTAAGGTCATCTAAAAACCTTAATCTTTACATTTGTGATTTTATGCATATATGATATTTGTATAGTTAATCACCATCTAGGAAACTTGTTAACTTGTAAAATAGATTTTTACACTTGATTATGATTTGGTATACTTTTACATATGTTATATGGATGTTAAAGTCATGTGGGAATAGAAGTATAAGTATTATACAAGTGTGGTTTATGTATAAAAAGTATATATAAACTAGTTACTTAAAAAGTGTACTTATTAAAGATTATGAACAAACAAGTATGTAGTCTTGTGGATCTTGTGATTCTTGGACAAATAATGGACTTAAGGACTTAAAGTGATATGGGACATGTGATATAAGTGTTGTAGAAGACTTGTAACAAAGTTACTAAACTAAAAACTTATAAAAACAAGTTTTAATCACATTTTAACAAAAACCTCAAATGTTTCTGTTTTAATACGAAAAATAACAAATTTATTTTATATTTTTAGAAAATACTACATGTCATGAGGATTTCAACCATATAAAGAACTTAAAAATCCGATATATAACGAAGGAGATACGGAATTTGCAAGTTATACGATAATAAACGCGTTTATAAAAGAAATTTTATAAAAACTTATTACAAACAACTTCTGATATAAAAGATTTGGTATTTTTCTCAGATAGTACATATTTTTAGGATTCTAAAACATTAAGAATCGTAATTTTTGAATCAATAACAAAGGAGTTATGAATTTCGCAAGTATACAATAATAAATACTTTTATAAAAATAAATTTATAAAAGTTACTATTCACATCAGGTATTTTATTTTTGGAAAATGTTTAATTAAATAGAACTCTTAATTACGAAGATGTGCTCGAAAGAATCACTAAAATCGGAGCTAAAATCAGAGCTAAAATCGGAGCTGAAATCGGTACTGTTCATCAGAGGACCCAAAATATGAAAATGTAATATTTTGATATATCTTTCTAATACGAAAGCGTGGACGTAAAGAACGTACAAAACGGGCTTAAAACGGGAAAGTTACGCCGTTTTTACTAAAGTGATATTTATAAACGTTTTTTACTTTATAAGTGTTGTTTTACAAATACAATTAGATGGTGATGTAGCTATATAGAATTATATATGGTATTTGTTAATCAAAGTGCTTAATACTTATACGACCTATATTTAATTAGGTTGCATTCGGTCATTATCGTGACGCATTTTCTGTTATACTTTGATAATCATTCACTCGAGGCGAGTTCATAGCCCCACATTTTACATTTATAATGATTTACAAGTTTTAGGGTGAGAAACATATGCATGTTTTACAAATTGGACGCAAGTGTATATTTTAACATGATTACGTGTTTGCCTAAGTAGCGATAACCCATCTGAGCCCATTATCATGAACTGTCAATTACTATTGTGAGCGCGAATGTTATAAATAGATCTTTTTGGGATTGGCATCCCCGTTCGGGTGAGTAGCGCTCATTTTTCCAGTTTGCCGGACAATGAACGTATACCATGTCAGACATAGGATGTTGCGGGTTAGAACATCATCATGGGCAATGTTGGCAATTTATATTGTAATTCATACATGTCGAGCGTCAGTGTCATGAGCTTAAGGAAACGTAATTACATTTTATGATGTTTGCATCTGTTGCATTATCATTTGGAAATCTTGCGGTCCTACATTATACATTTACAAACCTATGAATTCACCAACATTATTGTTGACGTTTTAAAGCAATGTTTTTCAGGAGGTCAATAAGGCATGAGGTGCAAGGGATACATTGGTGATTATGTTTTGAATGTCATGCATTAAGGATTTGGTCGCATTACATTTTGTATATTTGTTATGGGCTAGAATCTTTGTATTTTGAACAAGTAAACAAGTGACGCTTCAGGCTTTTGTAATAAACAATTTACTAAATCGAATGTATCAGTTTTAAACGAATTTTAATGGTCGTTCTTATATATATCTTGTGCTATTGATCTATGAAGTACCACCCTCAATCCCATATTCCGCTGCGACCCAATTTAGGGGTGTTACAGATTGGTATCAAGAGCCAAGGTTATAGAGAACCAGGTCAAATGTTTTTGCTGGACTATAACCGTTTTCAAACATTGCATTCATACAAAAAAGGGTTTTCACGGGACATACATACACTAGTTGTTGCATTAGTTTGTCATTCTAGATGCATTCATGATTGATATTACGTATATTGCGATAAGAGTCTTATATTAATATACTTATATAAGCTACTTTTGATTTTCAGATATTGTCATGTAGGATTTGGAGGATTCTACAGTCACATACACGAAGGTATCCAGTCTATTCAATGGTTTGTCAGACATTGGATCACCGGGAGTCGATGGACCGCCCGTGATGCCAGAGGACCCATGTCTATGGCCCTGAGAAGCCAGAGCAGGCACCACCTTCCCCAGATTTTGTTTTGGAGCCTGTGTATCTAGAGTCCATGATTCCTGAGGATGAGGTACTTCCAGCTGAGGAGTAGCTACTGTCTGTTGCTGTCTCACCCACTACTGAGTCACCAGGTTATGTTTCTATGTACGATCCCGATGATGATCTGGAGGAGGACGATGAGGATCCGGAGGAGGATCCAGTTGATCACCCTACAGATAGAGATGATGATGAGGATGAAGAGGAGGAGGAGTCCTCCGGAGACGAGGCAAATGATGAGGCGGATGATGAGGATGAGGATAAGGAGGAGGAGCACCCAGCTCCGACCGACTCTATCCCACCACCACCACCACCTGCATACCGCGTTACGGCTAGGATGTCCATCCGACCCTAGACGCCTGTACCGTTCCTCTCTAAGGAAGAGGCTGAGAGATTTCTTGCCATACCTACTCCACCACCATCACCACTTACTCCATTATCATCACCACTACCACAGATACCTTCTCCACCACTCCTAGTATCACCACCACTACCTACTAGTCTTACTCATCCATTGGGCTACAAAACTGCTATGATCTGGCTGAGAGCTGAGGCACCATCTACTTTCTATTCACTACCATTACCACCACCCATTATACTCTCCCGTACCAGATCAGATGCACCACCATTAGGTACACCTCCATCAGGGACACCACCACTCCTACCCATACCAGTACCTACATCATCACTACCTTTAATGCTACCCTTTACAGACCGTAGAGCGGTCAGGCCCGAGGTTTATTTACCACCTCGAAAGAGGATGTGTATTGCTCTTGTTCCTAGGTACGAGATAGGAGAGATTTCATATGCCCCCACTGCTAGACCGACTGGAGGTTTTAAGATAGATTACTGATTTGTTGCCATTTTGGATAGGGAGATTAGGCGAGATCTAGAGAGAGAGGATGGTTATAGGATTATAGACAGTTGGGATGAGATAGTTGAGGCTATGTAGGGGACACCAGCAACTGGTGTGACGGATGTGGCAGAGCTTAGTCAGAGGATTATAGAATTTGTTACTACTATCAGACAGGACACTGATGAGATTTATGGGAGACTGGATGAGGCACAGGAGGCTAGAGCGGTGTTGAGTGGTCGGCTCAACTTACTAGGCAGAGATAGGCGCTCTCATGCTTACACTTCTTTACTTATAGAGAGATAGGCTAGAATTTCTCAAGAGGCCTGGAGACGGTCTATGGATGCTAGTCACACTGCACAATCAGAGGTTATGGCATTACGTACTATAGTGTTAGTTCAGCAGGCAAAGATTGTAGCTTTACGAGCAACGGACCGCACTCGACAACCACAGATTGTGGAGGCGCTGAGATTGATGAGTACACTGCAGACACAGGTGACTGCACTGCAGAGACAACAGGGACCCGCTAGAGATCCAGCACAGCCCGATGTATCAGAGGAGGCCGGTAGTTCTTCTTAGATTGTACCATGTGTTTACCTATTTTGTATATAGCCCACTAAGTATTACGGGGTAACTCCCGACTAAAAACGCTTTAGGTTGTTTATTTCCATCTTGTAACCTAACCATAGTGATCAATTTGTATCTGAATCGGTTATGTATGTTTCCAGAATATATATGGAAGGGATGTATTATGTCATGTCTGTAATCGAATTTATTATAAATGAATGTCGATTTAGCTACACCATTGTTAATTTCAATTCAGTTGTATATTTCACCGTGTGTTGTGATCTCACTTTACTTATTATGTATATGTCATGTCATGGTTATGATTTTATGAAATCTAACGGGTATTATATTTTCTTGTGATTTGAAGAAAAGGGCACCAAAAAGAACCACGAGGTCAACACCAACCATAACAACTCCTACCACCACATCTGTCACCGATGCCATGCTTAAGGCAATGATCGACCAAGGCGTTACTACTGCATTAGCAGCACGTGATGCTGACAGAAACATGAATGGCGATGACAGCCATAATTCAGGAACGGGTGTCAGAAGGACAGAACGCGTTGCTCGAGAGTGCACTTACCCAGACTTCATGAGATGTCAACCCTTAAATTTCAAAGGCACTAAAGGAGTTGTCGAGTTAATGCAGTGGTTTGAAAGAATGGAAACTATGTTCCGAATAAGCAACTGTACTGTGGAAAACTAAATCAAGTTTGCCACCTGCACTCTTCTTAGAAGTGCTCTAACGTGGTGGAACTCTCATGTTAGGACTGTTGGTCACGATGATGCATATGCAATGACTTAGACAAACCTGAAAAAGAAAATAACCAACAAGTACTGCCCAAAGGGCGAGGAAGAAGCTAGAAGTTAAATTGTAGGATCTAAAGGTTAAGGGTAAGGATGTGATATGCTACAATCAATGTTTCCAGGAACTGGCATTGATGTGTGTCAGGATGTTTCCTAAAGAGTCTGATAAGATTAAGAGATATGTCGGTGGTTTGCCCGACATGATTCACGGAAGTGTTATGGCGTCGAAGCCGAAAACCATGTAGGATGCTATTGAAATGGCAACTGAACTGATGGATAAGAAGATCAGCACCCTTGCTAAACGGCATGCTGAGAAAAAGAGAAAGTTTGATGACACTTCCAGAAACAATCAAAACCAACAACAGCCTCCCAAAAGGAATAATGTGGCAAGGGCTTATGCTGCCGGATCTGGTGAGAAGAAACCTTACGGAGGATCCAAACCTCTGTGTCCCAAATGCAATTATCACCATGACGGTCCATGTGCTCCCAAATGCCACAAGTGAAATAGAGTTGGCCATCTGGCATGCGACTGTAAGAGTCCTACAAATTCTAATGCTGCCAACAACCAAAGGGGTACTGGGACAGGTCAGAAAGTACTTGCTATGAGTGCGGAGCTCAGGGTCATTTCAAGAGGGAGTGTCCGAAACTGAAAAGCAACAACCAAGGAAACCCATATGGGAATGGCAATGCTCCAGCAAAAGTGTATGTGCTAGGAAATGCAGGAACAAACCCGAATGCCAATGCCGTGACGGGTACGTTTCTCCTAAAAAACCGTTATGCTTCTATCCTATTTGATACTGGTGCCGAGAGGAGTTTTGTGTCTACTACATTTAGCTCCCAAATTGATAATGTGCCAACTGCATTATATTATTGTGTAGACGTCGAGTTAGCTGACGGTAGAATAATTTAGGTTAATACACTTATTCGGGGTTGTACTTTGAACTTACTGAACCACCCATTCAACATCGATTTAATGCCCGTATAGATGGGTAGTTTTGACGTCATAATCGGCATAGACTGGTTATCGAAATACCAGGCCGTGATCGATTGTGCTGAGAAGATCGTTCGTATTCCATGAGGAAATAAAACATTGATTGTTCGTGGTGACGAAAGCAGCAACGAGCACGAGTCTCGATTGAACATCATATCATGCACCAAGACCCATAAATATTTGCTACAAGGATGTCAAGTCTTTTTGGCACATGTTACCACGAAGATGGCGAAAGACAAGTTAAAGGAGAAGTGACTTGAGGATGTTTCCATTGTTCGAGATTTTCTCAAGGTATTTCCCGAAGACTTGCCAAGTATTCCACCAGCCCGCCAAGTGGAATTCCAAATCGATTTGATACCTAGTGATGCACCTGTAGCACGGGCACCTTATCGATTAGTGATCATTTCTGACTAAACTCTTTAATATATAGTAAATATATATAAAATATACTTATAAATATATAAAAAGAAGGGTAGGAATCAAAAGATCTTAGTTATAGTAATCCGGAAGTGTGATTCCCGGGTCGTTATCCCCGATGAGGAAAGCAATTGAAAGTCGAGAGTCGATTTGAGAATCGATGTTTGAATGGGATAAGATTGATATTGTTTTTCTAAAACTACAAGAAAAATAAGGCAAAAACTTAAAAATTCTTAAAGAAAAACAAATTTTAGCTAAAAACGTAAAACGGAAATCCTAAACTGTGACTAAAAACCCTAAATTTCCAAAAATAAACTTAAAATGAAATTTTCACTTTTAATAGACTCTAATTAACTAAAAAGTAAGATTAAAGAAAACTAGAATGAAAACGGAGTTGATTTGAGCTTAAAAATACGAAAAACGTGAACGGAAACGAATCCCGTTCTTTAAAAATTGAAAATTTTGCAATTTTAACCCTACGGAAGCAAAACTAAATTTCCTAGAAACTATATGATAAAAGAAATTTTTCTAAAGAATAATTATATTTTTTTTACCTTTTTATAATTTTTTATGAATTAAAAATAATTTTAAAGAAAATTAAATAAAAAAAAATACTAAACGTTTTATAAAAAATCTGAAAAAATTACGGAAAAGAGCTTGAACAACGAGGAATCTAAGAAAAATAAGTCGGGAAACACAGCTTATCAAATAAGCTGTGAAATAAGCTAAAAAAGCTTATTGAACTAAAAGGGTAAAATGTGTGTAAGAATTAGCTAAATGGAGATCCTAACGGATGAGCTAATGTAGCACAATGGTTAAGGGTGTGGGGGTTAAAACACTTGGTGAGGGTGGTAGAGGTTCTGGGTTCGAGTCTTGCTCACCCGGGGCTTCCCACTATCCCAGGTGTTTTAATTTTTGCCATTTTTTTACAACTTTTGGAAACACTTAAAAATAAGCTACTTTTGCAAAACAACTATTTTTATAAACCACAAATAAGCACAGAAATAAGCTAAATAAGGCAGAAATGCTTAAACACTACTAAGCCACTAAAATGCTAACTGTTGGCATTGTTAAACTCAAATAAGCAAACCAAATAGAGAAATAAGCTAACTTAGATAATAAGCTACTCTAAACAAGCAACAAAAAACAAAAATGAGCAACCCAATGAGCCTAGAATGAGCTTATGAACTCAGCAATACTAACTTTTAAGTTAGTACTGCCAGTTAAACTCTTAAGTTTGCTTAATTAATAAAAGGCAAATAAGCACAATGAAATAAGAAATAAGAAAAAGCAGATACTCAACCACATCTAATAAGCACTTAAGAACAAAAATAAGCAAGCATACTAAGCTAGAATGACAGAATTCTCAAAAAGCTATAAAACTTAAGGAATTTTAAGCTAAATGCAGATAATGCTCAAATAAGCTCTAATCTAAAGGGAAAAGGCTAAAATAGGCTTAAACTAACCTAAATAGCTAAACTAAACTTGAATAAGCAATTACAATAAGCAGATAAGCTAAAATAAATAAATAAGCACTTATGGTGTAAATTGTTAACCAAACAGCCCCTTAAGGCACCTTTGAGCTTATTTTTCAATAAGCTAAAGGATCCTTATGGACTTTTGGCTTATTACCCTAAAAAGTATACCTAAAATACTACTTAAAACAACTTTTTAAAACCATTTTGAAATTCAGGAGCATGATGAAAAGGCTTGTTGAAAACAGCTTATACACTAAGAACACTTAGTTACTTTTGGTTTTGAAAATGAACAATGCAGATTTTTAAGGCTAAAAACAGATATCAAAATAAGCTAATTATTTAAAAATAAGTTTAAACTAAAGTAGAGTGACCTATAAGCTACTTGTAAACCTAATTTGAAAAGCTAAAAATTACTTTTACCTACTGAAAATTAAGACTGAAAAAGTTTTTTAGTTTGTTTTTCCTACTGATGCAGTTTGCATATAATGGACCAAACCTTAAAACTAAGAATGCAGACCTAATGAACTGACTTCTACACTTTAAAAATACTATGCTAAGAGCAAATATAGCAATAATAATAACTAGAAACTAATTAAGATAAAAATGCTACTAGATTAACTAAATGCTTCACAGATTCAAAGAATTACTAGAAAATCTTATGAAAACTTGATCAAACCTAACAAACTACCTAGGATCCAAACTAACAAACCTACAAATGATCTACAAATTCAGTTTTAAGAAAAAAAGTCACAAGCAGTACTAACTCTCAGTTAGTACTGATGTGCCAAACACCCCTTTAAAATTCATGAATTCCTTTTAAGCTTATCAAAAAGAGTTTTGATGATTAAGACTCAGATACCAGATATTAAACAACTTATAACAACTACAATGAACATATATGAATAAGCAACTAAGCCAGAGACAAAGAGCTAATACCTATGCTACTAATATTTTTGATTTTTATTAATTTATAAGACAATATGAAGAAAACTAATATTTAAGCTATCAAACTTGAAAACATATACTCAATCATACTTAATAAGCACAAATACACAGATTTAAGCACAAATAAGCAAGTGAATAAGCAGATTAAGCATATTTAATATAAGAAATTAAAGACGAAAAGATAAAATGAGACTTACAATTGCCTTAGCTAAACAAAGTCTTTTAAAAGCTTGAGGAGCTACTCTACAGCTCTATCACAAGGATAAGCTAGTAAAAGTCCCATAAGCTCTTCCATTATAAGCTTATCATCCAAAAAGCTCAAATCCATACTATCAAAGGTATTTAACTAATTTTAATGGTTTAAGTAATTTAAGGATTAATTGGGCTCAAATCTAAGCTTAGAGACTTAGATGAGCTTATGATGAGCTTGTAAGAAGCTTATGATTGATTTGAGAGTTTATAGAAAATAAGAGCTTTTAGAATTTTAAAAACAAACTAAGCAAACCAGATTATATAAAATAACTAAGATTTCAATGATTTAAACAGATTACAATACTTGAAATTGAAAATACAAGAGCTTAATAAGAAATTACATTTAATTGAAAAGTTACATAAGCTAATTAAAAACTTAAAAAAATGCAGAAAAGAAGATGATGTGTGTGAGGAGTGAGCTTGTATTTATAGTAGTTATGAGAAGCTTCTAGCCCTTGAGTCTGTTACACGCTCCTTTTAATCTGAACCTTCCAATCATTGCCAATCATTAGATCCTCAATTATCACTGTTCGATCATTAAGTGAGCACACGGATTGCCAACGTGGCATTCCGTGTGTCAGACCCTTTGTGCTTCTTTTGGCTAGGATTTAGTGTAAAATCCCACTTCTTGGTGTGCTTTCTTCCTTATACGAGTGTCAATCCTTGTGGGTTTCGACCAATGAGAGCCTCTCATGACGTTTCCCTTTGCCAGCTTGTACCTTGATGCTTGAATTACTAAGCCACGCTGTCAATTGCCATTTACCCTTTATTTTGAGCTTATGGTTAAATGAAAGAGACGATGACTAGTAAAAAACTATTACGCGCCTTTTTTAAACGTTAGATGGGGGTGTTTGACTCGGGGGTTTGGGTCGTTGACCTGGGTTGGGTTTTTATAAAAAGAAATGGGCCGGGGTTGTTTGTTTGGGTTATTATAGAAAGATAACGACCGTTATCTCTTTATATTAAAAGAGATAACGGTTGTTAGGGCTTTAGGAGCTTTTTATGTAAAATGGTTATACTTAAGGGACTGTTTTGGTAAGTTTTGGGGTTTTGTCTTCATAAGTTTGACTAGAGTTGACTTGTTGACCAAGGTTGACCAAGATGAACTTTTGCTAGAAACTTCCAGCTCTTTTGTACTCTTTCCGTTCCCGTGTCCGTGTTTGTCCGGTTTTGACCGTTTCCTTGTGATTTTTTGCACTATCCGTACCTACACATTCACAAACAACAAAATACACAAATACAAGCATATTTTTGCACATTTTAATCATTTAAGGGCCATTTTGGATATAATAAGGATATGTGATTTCTCAAATATCAAAATTCCCCAAACTAAGTGATTGCATGTCCTCACGCAATATTATATGCTCTAAAACCAAATACCTCAAAACTTCCCCAAACTAAATCTTTGAAAAGTAGCAAAGACTTTTGTGGGGAGAGTTAAGAAATCACAAGCTTTAAAACACCCCATTTTCCCACTTTTCAAAACTTTTTTCCATTTTTTAAGTGAACTTAGAATATTCCGACTTTCGTTATTTCCATAACTGTCAGGGATCATAGAACAAGATGCATTTCGATCCGAGAATGCCCCAAAAAGGATAAATTCATCGTCCCCGACTTTTCATTTGTCCAAACCAAGCTTAAAACGAAATCATAGTTAAATATCAGTTAAGATGCTAATACTACTCACATATTCAAATTGTTAACTTTTCACTCCCGACAATTATTAAATCTTAGGTGAATGTGCTATTTTGAATTTCAACCATGCATCAACGTTTTTCAAAATACTATGCTTCATGTTCCACCCGAGAATAATGAGTTTCAAGGCGAGATCATCCCATGTAGCGACTTTCGTCACGGCACATCCCAACCTTGCGGCTAAGTGACCAGGCTTTTGACACCTCACAGAGACTAGTATCAGGACTCACGGACCTTAGATTTAAAAAACTCTCAGGTTTCCTTAATATACATAGCTTATAAAATAGAATAGTCAAAGTTCAAAAGCATATTTGAATTTAACAAAAAGAAATATATTTATTAATTTAAACTTAATATTAAACATTTATGCAATTGTAACCCTCGACCTTTTAGAAGGCTGCAACATCGGTTGTGAGCCGGCAAGATGCAGCAACTTTTTTCAGTCTCGGATTTTTATACTTACTATGGGCTTTCTTTGGAAGACTACCACATCGGTTGTGAGCCGACAAGAAGTAGTAAACTTTTATCAGCCCACAGCTTTTATTTATTTATATTTTTTATCATTTAATCATCATTTATATATATATATATATATATATATATATATAGAAGAATTCTTTTTAAAAAATTCAAGTATAAGTTTGAATTAAGACTAAATTTTTTGCTATATTCTACATAAAAATTGTTAATTTAAGTTTAATCTACAAAAATAGCACGTATATTAATCTGGTTAGGAGCTTACGGGAGAAAAAGCCACAAATTACATACATGAGCTCTTAAGATTTCCAAATAATCCTTGCTTAACACTATCATTTTTCGTTCTTCACGAAAATCCGCGAACGCTTAGCCTAAAAGTTAAGGAACAAGCTAGAGCTCAAAATGCTCGATCAGGTCAAAATTTATTCTTATTCTACCCAGAAGGCAAGTCAAAAATTGTGACAAAACACTTATTATTTTTTGAAATTTTTGAAATTTTTGTAGAAAATTGGGTACGTGAGAACAACGGCTGTAGGCATAATCAAATCAATAGATCCACCCCCATACTAGAGTTAAACATTGTCCTCAATGTTTTAAGAAAGGTCTCTACGTAAATCCTAAGCCGTTTATTAAGTATGCTTAAA
>BQNB010035923.1:27648-50502 GCA_026074375.1 Tanacetum coccineum | reverse complement strand
AAGTAACTTCTAATGCTTCTTTTCTGACAAAAGTACCAAACTCCCAACACAAATCGCCCCTCAAATTGCTCTTGTAACTAATTGCCCATCTAAAGAAACTGGTGTTCGGCGGTTGTCCACACGCCAATAATCAGGTGGATCACATTAGACTTGGCAGCTATACGGTTTAGCCTATACACCTCATCATGACGTGCAACAAAGCTATCTACTATGATACGGAGATCACCATCCTACTAAATCTAATTGCAATCCTTTTCGCAGCTCACATATGTTGCACGAAAACGCCGTCGGGGTGACGTCTCCCGTACTAGAAATATTTCCCGTACCGAAAACACGTGGAAACGCCCCAGAAACATTTTCGGAAAAGAGGAAAAGAGGGAGCACCAAAAATTATCTAGTGATTTAGGGATTTGATTTAATGAAGAATGAGGTGTAGGGGTTGTGTTTATAAAGGCACAAGCCCAAACCCTATTCTTGTTCACCAAGGAAACTATGTTTCCTTTTCCTCCTCTAACTCTAGCCGAACAAACACCCCCTTATAGAACCTAGGGGAAATCGGCCAAACTTGGCTTCCCTTAGGTTCGGGTTTTGTTCGGTTTAGTCTCTCGGTTTTTTTATAGTTAAACTATTCATTAAACTAGTTAAACAATTAACGTAATATAACGACTATTTAAATTATATCGTGAAGTAAAACATACTCTTCGTATTCTAACGTGTGTGCCCCCAATAGGCTCACGTATTTCTAATGTATTTAACGCGGATCCAACTACCATATTCCAACAGCTCCCACTTGGAAGTTGGAGTAGCAGATTGCATCAATACTGATAATTGGCAACGTCTAGCAACACACACAATTACCTTTAAATTAGAAATACTTGAGATAAAGTTTCAGGAACAATCTCAGCTTATAATGGTTGTCTATTTCTTGCTTTTATCATCCCTTTGTTCTAGATACCGTTAAACCATGGATATGGATCCTAACTCATTCCATATAGTTTAACATTATGTTTCTCGTTATAGAAATAATTCAGATTTACCAAATGTAATCAAGAATCATCTTGTATTACCCTTTGGGCACGGCCATGCAATTATCTGATTAATTCTGGAGAGGGCCCATGGTATCTTTCTGCACTTATCAAGTGGAGGAACAAATTCTTTGTTGACTACAAGTGTTGTGGATGCTGCTTCACATCACTTCCAAGAATAGCCTTTATAACTACCTTATTCAGGATAGCGTTTGACTTATACTCAAAAAGTGATATCCACACATACAGAACTTGCTTGTATCTCAAGTCTAAGGATGACTTATTCAAACCATTTTCGATATATTACTCATGAAGAGGATCCAACAGTGAATATTCGAAGGTTGGGGTATCCAATATGCATCCCTTGTGAATACACATGAGTTTGGCGGGAACAATCTATATATTCAAAAGAATATAACCAACATTCACATTTGCCTTATGTAAAAATATTCCCATATTGTTAACCGACAATGGACATATTTAGAATGATAAATCATTCAAGGATTAAACATGCAAATATAGAATAACAGTTATTATATGAATAAAAACAAACATCAAATATTTTTATCCATTAGAAAATAAAAACTGTCTTACAATTCCAAATTATCCAAATACTAATAAAACACAGATTTACATGAGACTACTAACTAGTATCATTCCTATTTTCTTGGTCAATTCAGAATGCTTAGGAAATGCTAAAGCCTTCGTAAAAGGGTCAGCTAGGTTGTCATCTGTGTCAACTTTTTCTATCTTTACATCACCCATTTCTATGGTTTCTCGAAGATAGTGAACTTTTGCGTGAAAATGTCTTGCACCTTTAGTGACTCCATGATATTTTGCTATTGCTATGGCTCTAGTATTATCACAATACATACTTATGGGTTCTTCAATTGTGGGAACAGCACCAAGCCCAGAAATGAATTTGCGAATCCATACAGCCTCTTTCAATGCGTCAAAGGCAGCGATATATTTAGCATCTGTAGATGAGGTTGCAAATATACTTTGCTTCGTGCTTTTCCAGTCAACAACACCTCTATTTAAAATGAATACATATCTAATCTAAGACTTGAGGTCGTCAGCATCCGTCAGATATCCAGCATGAGTGTAGCAGGAAACCCTGAGCTCTCGTTTCGTATCACCTCCGTAAACAAGAACATATCTTTAGTATTGCGAAGATACTTCAGAATGTTCTTAACAGTAGTCCAGTAAATTTCACCTGGAATTTGTTGAAATCGACTTGTTATGTTCTGAGCGAACGCAACATCAGGACGAGTACATCTCACATCATACATAATTGATCCAACAGCCGAGGCGTATGGGATATTTTGCATGCGCTGTATTTCAGCAGGTGTTGACGCACCTTGTGATTTACTTAATTTTAGCCTTTCTTGCATTGGGATCGCTCCACGTTTAGAATTTTCCATGTAAAATCTTTTCAAGATTTTCTCAATGTAAGCACTTTGGTATAAACCTATTAACCGCTTTGATCTATCTCGGTAGATCTTGATTTCAAGAATATATGCAGCTTCTCCTAGATCTTTCATAGCAAAACATCTTCCAAGATAGGATTTTACATCTTGTAACATTGGAATATTGTTTCCCATGACCAATATGTCATCGACATATAAGATTAGGAAAGTGACATAACTCCCACTAGCTTTTACATATACACATGGCTCATCACAATTTTGACTTATCCAACCCACGAATAAACACCATCCTCATATATACATCATTTGGATCTTACACACTACTCAAAGGATTGAAGACATAGAATCGATCTATATGGTTAACAATGTTACAAAATGGACAAACTAGACTAGATAACTTCGGATTCTTAAAAGATTACCAAGTTCTACTCTTGCACTTGAGGAAGAAGGAAAGAGTAGAATGATTGGATCACAGATTAAACTAAGATTAAACAAGTTTAAATGATCAAAGATTTAGAGAGTTTTAAGTGAGAATCTGAGAGAGAAAAAAAAAGAAAAAAAAAAAAAAAAAAAAAAAAAAAGAAAGAACTGAAGAAATCCGTGCAAAAGGGTTGTAAAAAAAGTTGGAGGTGACCCACATTTATAGGAGCTGAAAAACATTCTGTCATGAAACGGCGGTCTAAATTATATAAGGGGGCCGCCAAAATAATTAAGGGGGCCGGCCGACCAAAAATAAGGACCGCCCCACAGACCTCCCTGTTCTTTGTCTATTTGTGTTGACAAACTTATATGGTGGAAAAGTGACACTTATTTTTTCGGGGGAAGTTGACCAGATTTTGAAATTCAAAATAATTACCAAATAAAACAATTTCTATATAATTCAAAAAAAAATTTGTCTAAATAAATATTGAGAATAGATTTGTTGTATATATAAAAAAATAAAGATTAAGAAAAAAACTTATTTCTTTGATCATCCTACAAGTTTTAATATTGTTTGTAACATACCATATGGTGATTTACGTCGTGTGTAAACCAATGTCTGTCATGACTGCAAACTTGAGACTCGAGAGATGTTGAACGTGTTATGCGTTGATGATTTATGATTAACGAGTCACTTGCGCACTTTACGATAACGTATTGATCAAATTTAGCATGTTTGTCATCATCAAAAATAAATAGAGATATGTATAGATTAAATACCGTAATATTTGCAATAACAATCTCTCCCTTTTTGATGATTGACAAAATATGTAAAGTACAGCACATAGTAGAAGTAATAAAATTTTACTCGTTTACACTCCCATCTCCCCCATATTTTGTCGAAGCAAAAAAAGGCATAATGTGGATTAAGAATGGACGTATAATGTTTATAAGAAAGACATTAGAGAGAGGGTACTTGCTCTGATTATATATGTTGGAAGTAATGAGAAGAGGATTAGGTGGCTCTAGTTATATAAGTTTTGAAGTATGGAGGAGAAGATATGGGAAATAAAAGGTGATAGGTAATGTGTGTTCTTGGTTAGTTTAGAAAAGGACATGAAGATGAGAAGTAAAGCAAGAGTAAAGGTAGGTACTTCGAGTGTATAGGATGAAAGAATGAGGAAAAGGTAGGTGATCCAAGTATATTGGTTGGGAGTAATAGAATAGAACAACAATGAGAAATATGGTTGAGGTGGTTTTTGGTTTCATGGATGAGGTAAAGCAATTTGGTAGTAAATAATGAGCCCATTCATTCGTATTACAATCCCCGATCCTATATTTCCTTATAAAGGTGAGCTTAGCAACATGCATAGTGAAGGTCTTTATCATCACGGTTAAGCCACTCCTTGATATTACACCACCATATCTTCCTAGCTCCCCCCTGCTCCCATTGCTCCCATTGATAATGTCTTCCTGTATTGACACTCTAATGTTCCACGATCAAATAAATTACCATCGATGCACAAGAAGTTCGATGCAATTAAATATTAGAGCGCATTGCAATGCTCCCCATCGTGTATGCTCCCCCTTTGTTTGATGAAAACCAAGAACAAGATATTTATGTGCTACAAAACAAAAGTTAGAATACCAAGTGCACAAATACATATAGCAAAACATTAGGCGGGGAAGCTAGACATTCACTTCTACGTTTTTAATATCTAAAGTATGACACTTTTAATATGAGAAGTAAAAACTAGACACAATTAGTCAATTAATTAAAAACAACCTAAAATGATGAATAAATAAGAATCGAGAACTTATGTTTTTACGGAGAAAGATTAGACCAGAACTTTAATAACGATAATGGGATTCTTTTATTTTTGACATACAAATAAATATTATAATGAACCTTTTAAAAGTAAACAAATGACACTTAATATCATGGCAAATATATAAATATATATATATTATATATATATACTATAATATATATATAGAATAGTATATAAATAAATAATATAAACTTTAAAAGAATAAAAAGAAAAATAAGCCGAGGATGGAGACGATGTGCTTGATGTGAATAAAAATGATTCCATAGAGCCGAAAAGTTGGAAAGGATGAGCGATACTAAAGAAGGAACGTGTTGACGAGAGGTTGATAGAAAAGATTGATATATAATTTGCACTAACAATTGATGTGTATATGATCCTATCGAGAAATAGGTGAATATAGGAATTTTAAAGGTTTTGTTTGGTGTTTTGTTGGTGTTGACAATGTTGAGGAACAAAATGGTATGTGAAATGAGGTGGTAGTGTCTTTCATGGTGGAATAATAATGTATAGACTCAACACTTGTGGTGACTAATAACCTTGAAGATATAAGTATCTTCTTTATGTTCTACCTTTTTAGAAAGTGGAAAGTTTAACGAAGGAGTGACATTTGCATTTCGCAAATTACTTAAATATTTCAGATGAAATAATTAAGTTGTCAAGGGATATAGGAGGAATTATAATAGTAACAAGACTATTAGAAGAGAGAAGAAACATTTAGAAGTGAGAAGAATCGTTAGAGATGAATAGACTTATTAGAAGTGAAACGAAAATGTTTAGGAGTGAGAAGAATCGTGCTCATAATTTGGAGACAAGACGTAAGCGATATGAGAGGTACCAATGGTTGTAAATTAGGGAAATTTATTGTTAAAGAGATGGATTATAAGTCTATCAAATGTAAGGAATGTGTTTGATAATGAGATGCATTTCATTATGAAATTCACTTGACTCTTGAAAATATTGATCTATAAAGAGATATTGGGTATAGGTTTGGGTGTAGAGTAGATGTAAGCTCGTAGCAGAAGAGAGGAAATGTTTAGAGAAATTGACGATTTTTTTTTGAAAAGAGTGATATTTTAATTTGCATTTCGCTAATTAAAAATACTTAAAGTACTTCGGATGAAGTAGTTAAGTTGTCACGACTAGGAATGGAACACGAACTAGAATCTAAACTATAAGAAAAGATGAGAACAATTTATGGAATGTGTTCCATCATTCCTAAACATCGACGAAGATAATTTAATGACTTACGCTTGAGGGGTAAAGAAAGATTGTCGGCGATGTTATCTTCAGACACAACCTTTTCGATGGAGATGTTTCCTTTTGGACATTGTCCCGAAGGAAATGGTGACGTATCTTCGGTGTGTTTCGTACGCGAAAATAATAATAATAATAATAATAATAATAATAATAATAATAATAATAATAATAATAATAATAATAAAGAAAACAAACGAAGATAAAGACGACAAGCTTGACAATGTCAAGATGGATGGTGGTCTTCTCGAGTATTGTGAAGTCATAAAAACAATCAATATGATGATCGTAGAAGGTAATCTTAAAGTTGAAAGCGGAAATAGTAGAGGAAAGAGATTAAGCCATCTCTATGGTTTAAGGCGATGGTTGAGTGAGAAATGAAAGAGGAGTTGATCAAAAGATAAAGAGTGTTTTCATCAAAGAGAAAGAATGTTTTCTTCGAAGAGAAAGAATGTTTTCGTCGAAGAGGATGAATGTTTTCGTCGAAGAGGATGAATGTTTCGTAGAAGAGAAAGAATGTTTTCGTCAAAAAGAAAGAATGTTTTCGTCAAAAAGAAAGAATGTTTCGTCGAAGAGATAGAGTGTTTTCGTCGAAGAGAAAGAATATTTCGTCGAAGAGAAAGAATGCTTTCGTCGAAGAGAAAGAATGTGTTCTTCGAATAAAAAGAAGAGCGTTTAACTATGATGATAAACGGCTTGAATAGAATATTTGATATGACCTTTAACATTTGCTATTGCAAGTTAAAGAACTTTGAATAATTCGTATGAAATATTCAAGTAGTCCAAAACCTACTTGAAGGAGCGTTAGATTGGTTTATCTAACCTTATCTTTTATTAAAAGATTGGAAGATTTGGAAGAAAGGGAGATTAATGATTAAAGTAAGGGTGTGAAAGGAAAACTCAAGGAGATTAACACCACCTACGACTCTTTGACTTTTTAAGGATTTGTGAGTACGCGGGGATGCGAAGGAAAAATATTAAAGTGTGTGAGTAAATATATATATAATTTATATAGATATTATATAAAATAAATATATATATATAACCTAGATGCATAAGATATATATGATATAATCATGTCAAGTTTATCTAAGCATTCATCAACCATAATAATCAACAAGGATTAATGTGAAAGACTATAATTGAACAGTGTTAAATATTAATTGTCAAACATTAAACTAATCCATATGTGTAGTGCACAATTACACGTAGTTATGTAAAATGACGCATACGAGAATGTGAACATTTTAAATGCAATCATCATTTAAAAACCTGTTAGCATTTAGCACTTAGGAGCAATGTGTTAATTAAGATAAACCTAATGAATGTTTTAATCCTAAATTGCTAGAAAAAAGGCAAACGCTTTTACCAACAGACATTCGCATTCAATAGTTAAGCAAAAAAAAAAAAAAAAAATAAACATTGAGCATTAAGATAAAGCATGAAAGCATATAATTGCATACATGAGAAAACGTTACATCATGATACTTCCAAAGGCCAAATATATGAATGCAAGTAGTGCTAGATTGACAAGAAGAAACCTAATATCTACTTGCTTAGTGTGGCACTCCTAATAGAGATACAAAGTTTTATCGATGTAGACCTATAGAGCATATTTAGGAGAAAGGTCATTAGTCAAATTAGAGATGAATATGAACAAATCACTAGTGGTGCTCAATTCAGGATAAACACGACCATTTTTACGGGTTATACCACGAACCCAACTTCACTCTTGGAAGCAATTTAACCGTTAGGTCAAATTGAATTTCTAGTGCTATAGATTCTCTAGTAGTCATTCTCATGTTAGACAAAATAGAATTCCTATATTTTCCTAATGAAGTGTAGCAAAGATAAAATTTGTATTATCTTTTCATAGAGGGCCTAACATGACTCAACTAACATGCTTTAAATTCCGGTTCACGATAAATCCTAATAAAGATGTTTGTATACACTTCTGAAATGAGATAGACATCAAATGTTGTACGGTATGATAAGAGAGAATGAGTCATCTAGGACCTAGGAGTATGCTAAAGAGTGACAATGTGTAATGCTCTATAATGAGAGTGTTAAAAGAATACACCTTTGCATGTCTTTTATGAAAGAAATCCAATTAAGGTTATTTACCTTAATAGATCTTGTGAATGTTTCTTTGTATAAATAATGATGATTTACTAAAGGATAGTTACATGTATGTTGGACTTTTAAGAAAGTGATTCATAAGAGGAAGATGTTTTAAATCTAATGCCATAGGGCGGATTTACCTAAACCGAAGATGAATTTAGGACGAAGGATCCATCGATCCGTGGAAGTGCCAAATTTGGGCAAGGATCATTTTTTTATTTGGGAGATGGTGTTGACATTAGGTTATTAGGAGAAGCTTATATAAGTTACACGAGTTCTCAATTTGAGTTTTCAGAAATGACATCTAAGTCTTGCTCATCAAGTTGGAGTACTTATGAGTTTCCTGATGGAAATTTATAAGTCGTCAATCCTACTCAGAGTGTGTTAAGTTTAGCATGTATAATTTGACCATAGCTAATAACACAACATTTGAACACTTTAGACTCAATGAGACATCTTCATTGCAAGTGTGAGTTGCAATTTGATGACTAATCTTGTTGTCTTACAATCGACTTCGTGATTTCATGTAATAACCGAGGATGGTTAAACATGTAGACTCAGAATATTTCTGTGATCTAGATAAATCCTAATCTCGATTTCATGTTCATATTCCAATTTTGTAATTAGATTGAATGATGAGATTGATTATCGTTTGAATAATAATCATCTTCATATTCAAAATCCTCTTACGATCACTTATTGAAAGAAAGCATGATAATGGTTTGTGGAATATGTTCAATTCTTCCTAATTCTAACCTTAGATGGTTAAAGGGTTCTCATTTGGTGAGGAAGAAATATTATGCTTATTTGGTAAAGTAAGATAGAGTTTTGATGAGAAGATAGTTTGGGTTTTGAGTTGTGCTTTTGAATTGTTTGAGCAAAGTTACATATGTTGTGCATTTGCTCATGTTTGGCTTTTCGGAAACAACGACTTTACCAATTGCATTGCAAGGTAAATTACTTGAGTATTTCGGATGAAATATTCAAGTCGTCAATCCTACTTCATTGTGTATTTTATGCATATATTTGCCAAATATTTGGAACAAAACTATTGGACAAGTAGACTCAATATGACATCATCTACACAAGTGTGAGTTATGATCCGATGCATATTCTTATCGTCTTGGAAAGGGATGTCGTTATTTTCATATCAATCGAGTGTGATTGAGTATGTAGGTTTAAGATAATATCTCTTGTTATATTTTGATATAATCTTAAAGCTAGACAAATAAGAATCCGATTTCTTGTCCATACTCGAAAACTTGTCAATTAGATTCGATAATAATATCAATCATAGTTTGAATAATGAGTTGATATATATTCGAAATCTTTCTTGACCCTCACGAACACTCTTTTAAAAGAAGACAAATAAAGATTTTCATAGTGTGTTCCATTAATCCTAAGACTAGTTGTAAGTGTGAGGTTGATGAATAATGACAAGTTAATTTCTTACTTCAAGATTGTCATATATTTTGCTTGTGCGAAAAACTATTTGTTGATATGTATAGTATGCATAGTTTTTGACATTTTATGAGTATATAAATGATTTTTCTAACCATTTTAATACAACACACATCTTTTGTAAAACACTATATGTTTATAAAAAAAAATAATTATGTGTGTGTGTTAGGACAATGCAAGCACAAGCAAAGTTTACAAATACAATTTCTTTTACTTAATTACCAATGTATTAATACAATCTTTTATTTTGCGTACTTTACGTTATGTATTACAAGTTACATGTTTGTCATCACCAAAACATAAAGAGATCGTATAGATTAAATATCGTAATATTTGCACTAACAAAGTAAAATATCAGTGTGGACCACAAGGTTTTCGGATGTATGACTATTGCAACACATAAAATATCACAAGAAAAGTATTACTATTGCGTTAAACTCGTGACACCAAAGCCTTAACGTTATGTGCAAATCCCAATCTATTAAATTCGTGCCCCGAAGTTCGATGTTTTGCCAAAACATCCAAGTACTACCTCAAATGAAATGCATCCGTTTGACATGGTAATTAATCCGAAAACTAATAACATACAAATAGCATACATGACATATGTGTTTAGATATATAATTAGTTCAATTAAAAATAGTAATGATTACTTATTAATATATATTAACCAAGTTGAAACAAAAGTAAACACACATAATTATCAAGCATACACATAAGGATATTCGTCGTTGTTTTGTGTATTAGATATAACGATGTATACTTAGCTTGATTTGTTTTGAAAATAAAATAGTTCATCCCCATTTCAAAAATTAATTAAGATCAATATTTTAAAAGGACAAATACACTATTTTTCAAAGATATATCAATTAGAAATGCTCGACTCAAAGGAAAATATAAAATACAAGTTTTACGTTAAAACAGAACTTAAAGTTTTGACCACTATGTAGTATTTTGCATTTTTGACTTATTTAAGTTTAGTATGAAGACTTGGAAGTATTTTTAAATGAAAGTAGACTCAATTATCTTCGAAATGGCGGGTGGCACGACTTCTACGGACTTACGGTTAATTTTATATGATTTTTCAAAGTTTGCCAAATTCTGCTGAAACAGACAGACGACCCCCATAAAGGTGACGGCCCCCAGATATATATGGGGGCCGCCCTATCATTTATGGGACCGCCACCAGTGACCCAAAAACATGTTTTTAGTATAAAATCATTTGGTGACTTAATGTAGGGACGTAAGACTTCAGAAAGTTGTTTCAGCACATGAAATACGTGTTTTAGACGCCATTTCTACTCTTACGACTAGAAAATATGTATTGACATTTCTAAACTCTTTTTAGAATATTTTCCTTCAAGCTATTATACAAAGTATATCTAACAACAAAATTAGTACGAATCAAGCAACAAAACACTTTTCATATTTAATCCCCCTTCATGGGTAATTTGATACATGGATCGTACTCTATTTTAAAAACCATTTGTTTTGAAAACTAGAGCGACGTGGCTCTGATACCAATTGTGGAAACCGTAGAGGGGGGTGAATACGTTTCCATTTAAAAACTTTAAATCTTTTGTATCAAATCGCCAATCAAGTTAGACGTAATATGAGAAGTGTCGATAATAGGTTTTACAACAACTAGCACATATCTTAATAATACAAACTCAACCACAATATTAACTACAAAGTAGTACACAACCTTAACTAACAATATATACACAACCATTCACACAATCATAAGCACAATGCAAGTATAAAAGTAAAGCGGTAAATGTAAAGAAATAAGTAAAGCGAAAGGTAAAAGAAAATGCAAACCGACACGGTGATTTATAGTGGTTCGGTCACGAAGCTCCTCTTCGCCCTACTCCACTCCCCGAGTATCCAACTCGAGAGTTACTTCACTAATCAACAAGCTCCCTTTCGGCAGAGAAAACCTTATACCAATGCTTACATTATTTTTCGACACTAAGCTAGATGTCGAGTCCTAATCTTAGCTAGAACCAATCTACCACTTCACCAATGTATTTTAAGGCCTAAAATACTAACCAACCCACAATCAACCCATCCAAATATATACATCATTTGGATCTACACACTACTAAAGATGATAAGACATGGACTCGATCTATATGTAACAAATGTTACGAACGGACTAACTAGACTACATAACTTCGGATCTTGAAGATGACCGAAGTTCTTCATACCCATCATTAGATCTACACACTACTAAAGATACTGGAAGACATGACTCATCTATATGTACCAAATGTTACAAATAGTCTAACTAACTACATAACTTCAGAACTTCAAGCTGACCAAAGTTCTTCTCTACACTTGAGGAAAGAGCGAAGGATAAGAAGGATATGATCACATTTCAAAGGTTTAGAGAGATTTAGTGAGATCTAGAGAGAGAAAGAACTAAAAGAAAATCGTGCAAAAGGGTTCTAAAAATAGTTGGAGGTGACCCACTATTTATAGGAGCTAAAAAATAGTCTGTCAGAAAAAGACGGTCTTTATATTAGGGGTCCGCCTAGGGGACCGCCGTATTTAAGAGGGCCGCCCCAATAGACGCTCCTGTTTTTGTCTTTTTGTGGTGACAAACTTGTCTGGTAAAAGTGTAACATGTTTTGGGGGGAAAAGAACCAGATTTTGAATTTGAAATAATTACCACATAAAACATTTTTTTATAATTCAAAAATAATTTGTCTAATTAAGTTTTGAAAAAAAAGTATTTTGTTACATTTATAAAAATGTAAAGTTTAAGACAAAAACTTATTTCTTTGATCATCCTACAAGTTTAAAGCTTGTTTGTACATACCTTATGTGATTTACGTCGGGTGTAAACCAATATCCTTCTTGATGCATACTTGAGACGTCGAGAGATGTTGGTGCATACATGCATTGATGATTTGTGATTACTAGTAACTTGCGCACTTTACGTTACGTATTACAAGTCACATGTTTGTCATCACCAAAACATAAAGAGATCGTATAGATTAAATATCATAATATTTGCACTAACACTATTTATAATTATGAACTTAATTTTATGTCATAGAGTAACTCTGTTAGTGAACAAGAACAAATGTATCAGCAACAGTTTCAACAAACTGAACAACCGCCACAACCACGGTTTTCTTGGCCACAAGCACCAATGGCACAACCACAACAGCAACAACAACACTAGTCGTTAGAACAAAATAATGGTGTTAATGGTAATAGTAGTGTAAGGAGGGAAGGAGGGGATGTGGAAGTGGAAAATGAAAGAGTTGATGGGGAAGGAGGGGATATGGAAGTGGAAAACGGATTCGCGTGCTCAGATATCGAAACGTTATATCTAGAGTAGTGATGAGCAAAACGGACCGTGGACCGGACCGGACCGAGAAACCGGCCCGAACCGGACCGAACCTAGTTCGGTCTGGTCCTCGGTCCATCCTATTCCTTATTTTTGGTCTTCGGTCCGGTCGGTCCGGTTTGGTCTTACAAAAAACCCGACAATTATGCCTTGTTGGACCGGACCAGACCGGACCGAAGACCGAACCAGACCGGACCGACCCGGACCGTACCGGACCATTTCAGTCCGGTCTTCGGTCCGGTGTTTTAGCCAAGGTCGGTCTCGGTCCGGTCCGGTCTTGGTCGGTCCGGTCTGGTTTTCGGACCGTGAGCACCCCTAATCTAGAGTTAATGTTTAGGCTTGATGTAAATATGTTAAAGAAGACAAGGGTAATATAGTCATTTTATGGTCATATTGGTGATATATTGGTGATATCGAACAAAATTTAAATGTGCGTGGGTGTATTAAGTACAAAAAAAAGTAAATTGGTCATTACAGTACAAATGAGAAAGTAGGTTGGTAATAAATGGCTTTTACCCCTAACATAAAACATTGTCTGATCATAAATCTATACTACATATAAAGCAAAAACCTCACTCTCTCTTCATTGAATGCAATTTTTTAAGTAATACAAATTCTTATGCATGTTGTACAACATTTTATGCAAACAATAAAATTCTGCCACACATCTATCTCTTCATTAAATTAATTTTTTTTAAGTAATACAATTATTGATGC
This sequence comes from Tanacetum coccineum, assembly GCA_026074375.1. NCBI lineage: Eukaryota > Viridiplantae > Streptophyta > Magnoliopsida > Asterales > Asteraceae > Tanacetum > Tanacetum coccineum. The sequence goes on along the minus strand of BQNB010035923.1, from coordinate 36,881 downwards.
ACATTATACAATTTTTAATGCAAATAACAAAAAGTTGAAATTTAATAATACAAACATTCATGCAATATGTACAATTAACTAATGCACAAACACATACTTATTGATTGGTCAACACATTTAATGTTATTCTTATGCTGATCGTTATGGTGACCAAATGGTTTGGTCGGTCTCCTCAAAATTGCAAAATCAAACGCATCTCCCCCCCCATGACACAACAAATGGTTTGGTTGGTCTCCTAAGACTTTAACATTTACTCGGTCACCCTACAAACCGAGTAAATTGAGAAGCTTGTGTGTGTGTTTTTTATTTTTTATTTATTTTTGTGAGGTTGTTTTTTGTTTTGCGTGCGGTCTCTTTACTACGAGTATTTGGTCTTTGTGTGGTCTAGGAGAGATAAAGTTGAGCTAGCGATAAGTTAGCGGTCTCCTATGTGGTCACCATTAGGGGTGTGAATCGGGTCGGGTTGGTCAGGTTCGGGTCACTCAGGTCGGGTCAATTCGGGTCAAGACTCAAAAAAACCATACCCGAACTCGACCCTATTTGAACTCGGGTTACTCAGGTTCGGGTCAACTCGGGCTCGGGTCAACTCGGGTCGGGTCAACCCGAATTTGAGTAAAATGACCCAAAAAAAAAATTGAAATCCTTTTAATATAAAATCTATAAATTTATATTAAAAAATAAAAAAATCTTTATTCGGGTCAATCGGGTTGACCCGAACTCGAGTTATCCAAAATATTTCAACCTGATACCCGACCCTATTTAGAACTCGGGTTAGTCGGGTTGACCCGAATTGACCCGAATAAGATTTTTGACAAGAGTGACTCGACCCGAATAGGGTCGGGTCAGGTCGGCTTTTATGACACCCCTAGTCACCATAATACTCAGTCTTAAAACACCCATTACTAACTAACGTAATTTTTAAAACACCCATAAAATGAAAAGTACATGTTATTATGCACGTTGTACAAACTAATAAAACACAAAGCTTTATATAATTTATATGTTAATACATATAGTTTTGAAAGCTGGGTCGGACCAACGGGTTCAACCCGGAACATGAGTGGTCACCGGTTCGTCAAGCAAATAAAAGCCGTCTGAACACGAACCGAAGAGAACTGGTCAGAATCTATAAAAATGGGTTAATCGGGCCTGAACGGGATCATTTTCCTTTTGTTTTTCACCGGTTAATTACAGGGTACCCGTCGCCATAACGCGCGGGGTACCTGCTAGTACTACTTATAAATCAAAAATGACACTCTCTTTTCATTTAATACCCCAAAAAAATTAAGTAATTTAAGTTATAAAGCATAATGTACAATCCTTAAATGCAAACTTTCACAACAAAACCAACTATCTAACAAATACAAATATTAAAGCAAAATATACAACATTTATTTCCTCCATGCATATGTTACAAGTATAGAGTAATTAAAACACTAATTAATATTATGTTTAAAACACTCCTAAAATGAAAAATACATGTTATAATACACATTGTGTAAACTAATAAAACTTACAAAGTTTAATACAATTTATATGCTAACAAGTTGATGGGATCGCATCAACGGGTTCAACCGGAAATAGAAGTTGCCACCAGCTAAGCTAGCCAATAAAATCCGTCCGAAAACGAAACGGAGAGGACCGGTCGAAACCGGTAAAAACATGTGAATCGAGTCGGACCGAGATCATATTTTTTTATTTTTCTCCGGTTAATCAGTTCGTCATTTTTATTTTGTTGACGTCTGAACTTTAATCATAAGGTACCCGCCGCTACAACGCGCGAGTACCCTGCTAGTTATTATATAAAGCAGTTAGATCATTTTCTAAATACAAAGCCTAAAAAATTCAGCCTACACACTTGCATGTTATAAAAGGAATTAGTTAAATATCAATATTAGTACCCGACATGTTTTTTAAAATGAAATTAATTTATGTGATTAATAAAACAAATAATTGTAACCGAAAACATTTAAAATACAATTAAGTAAATAATCATTTTTAACTTTCAATTACACAATTTTAAATTCACGTTAAATTATAGGTTATTTGTTTTAGTATAAAAAAAACCATGAAGAGATGATTCTCATGATAGATTTATTTTAAAAATTAATTGCGTACAAATTTTTAACATAGTGAAAAAAGAGATGTTGGCTTGTGATGGTGAAGTTAACCACGACGTTTTTGCAACACTAAGATTGACATTATTTTTGTCTTCATATTATCATCAACTACGATGTGTTATCATTATTACCGTGTATCAAAACATTGATGTCTCCCTTTTTTTAGTTTCTATGCACTTCATTGATCCAAATATCGTTGTCTTACATTATATATATTATCATGACAGTTGAAAAATGCACTGTGCATTTTAACAACTGTTCATGGCCCGGCCCGAGAATATTAGCCTAGCCCACATGATGACCCACTCCAATTACGTTACCATATATTTTCCAGTTGATACATACGTCGTGAAGAATCCAGACAAATCTTCTGTCAAACCCACCGCCTCTATCATCAACAAGGGAAGAATAACAATTATGATAACATAGATGCAATCAGATTCAAACCATCTTCAACAACCAATCTTCCCCAAGGACCCTAGCATAAAACAGGTTAATTCTTTTCACAAGCCTTTGTACACAAAGGAATTGTTTATTATTGATGAAGTGACCATCTTGAAGATAGAAACATGTGTGTTATGTTAATTGGTGATGTTGTGGATAATATATGAAGATTTCATGTCTCAAAATCATCGAAAAATTGTTGAATCTTTAATCAAACTGGTGTTTTTGTGTTCTTAGTGGATAAAACCAATGGGGAAACGTGTCCAGGATGAATAATAGTTGAAGTTATCTTGCCATTAATTTCATTTGATTTGAGTTCATGTTTTAAAAGTCTATATGATCAAAAGTTAAATGAAGATGTGGGACAAAATTGTTTGAATTAAAAGGCGGAGGAAGATTTTTGTGATGCAATTTTTTATTAGTGGGATTATTGATTTAACGCTTAAGTATAAAGAAGGCCTTGAATTAAGCCCAACAAAATCCCAGCAGGTTTTGTGACAATTGGGCCTTCTCGTGTATAGGTAACGTCCACTAAACAACATAGGTTTAATACTAAATTCAAGCAGCGTGTTCCACATTTTAATGTAGTAGTCATTAGGATGCATGATAAACGATCATAAATGCTGTTTGCACTACATGTTTTGCATATACTTGCTTTGTAAACCTCAATTGTACTCAGCTAAATGTGCCTCTTACTGTTTTTAAATTAAATGTTAATTTTTGGCTTCTGACCTTGCTTTTTCCACATAAATATTACTTTTAATGGATTTTTTTCTATCACTCGCTTTATGTAATGATATGACATATAGGGAAATGGCAATAACTGATGGTACATCCACTCTTGGGATAGAGTCACACATTTAAGGTCTGTTTTGGGATTAAGGGGGTCACAGATCTGAATGGACACAAAAAATTTGATTACGAACCAATTGGTTAGGTAAAATCCACCGGTGTAGGCCTTTTTTGGTTATAGGGTTTTCGGCCACCAATTTGGGGTTTGAATTATGTGTAGGTGTTTATGGATGCAGGTGGATACAATGGAGAAGATTGCTCAAGGGAGGGTATAGAATGGTAAGGATGCTGCTTCAAACGGATTTTACCTGCCACAATAACAGGTTCTCACGGGCTGTAGCTGCAGCAAAGAACAGAAGGCCAAAAATACATCAGAACAAGAAAGGTTGGTTAAGCAGGCTTTCCTTTACACTAATAGGGCATTAATTCTTTTCTAGACTACAATAGTTCATTTGTGCATGTTTCAATCCTTAATTTTAATGAATCAATTAAGGACCCATAGTTTTTTAGGGGTAGTAATATATTCTTTATATGAAGAAGGCTAAGTGATTTTGTTGTATCCGTATTGCAGTGGACTGAGAAAGATGCAACCCGGATGCTCTGTTGGTGTTGCCAAACATTAGGCTTTTGATATCTCCACCTCTAAATGTGGCCGAACCAACTAACTACTTTTTATAAAACTTTAAATTTTTTTTAACACCCGAATATTGCCACGTGAAAGTGCATTAAAAAAATGTTTGGACAATTGCCGAGTGCCTAGCTGATGATAATAGAAAAAGCTTGGCAAAGGGCTCTTCAGACAGATACAACGCACCACAACGCGACAATAGCTCATAGAAATCCTATATGGAAATTTAATACCCCATCTCTTTTACAATTTGGGTTAGTATACAAAACAAAAACAACCTAATGGAAATGGTCTATAACCAATTGCCAGTTGCCAAGATCAAATAAAGTATTTAATACATCAAACAACCTAAACTGTTGTGATCCGGACTTCCAAAACCAATCACTAATTGAGATGCATTAATTTCTTTTCTATTTCTATCTTCAAACGAAGCTTCGAAAGGGCGTGGAACAAAAGTGATGGTCTTGCTTATGGCTCGCGAAATCAAAAAAACACTTCTCATAACCCAGCACCACCACAACCACAACCGCATTTGGTTTAAGGGTAAAAAAGAGTATGACACTAATTTGAATCTTCCATTTGCATTTTATAAGTCCAGTGTGTATGTGTTCTGTGCTTTTTTTAAATTGCAGTTAATGATTGTAATTGAAACCTTTAAAGTAAAGGATGCACCTAAACAAGGGAAAAGAGTAATCTCAAGGTTTCGTATTAATCTCGCATAGGTGAGCCGTATTTTTTTAAAACTTTTCTCACCTCAGAGGTATGGATTACTGTTTTTCGTTTTTCAAAATATTCCTTCTCTTTTTAAAAAGAAAAAAAAAATTTTCCCCACAGACTTTTCTCTATTACTTCTGACCATGAAATTTTTCATATTCATATAACAAGGTATTAAATATCCGAAGAGGTATTATGGTTAGAAAGCTTTGATCCATCATTACTGATGCCATCACCAAGATATGATTGCTTGAATCGCCTATCTGCGGTATAACTAAGAACTAATGATATACTTTATCATTTTGGTTTTTTTTCCTTTTTAGAAAATGTATGTTAACGAAAACTGGCTTTTTCGGTTGAGGGCTTGTGCTTGATTTAATGAGCACTCCAAACTGCTTATTTAAACAACTTATTTTAAAAAAGCTTAAGTAAATAAGTAGTTTTATAATAAAGTACTTCGCGAGAAGCATTGCCAATTGAATAAGCAGTTTGAACTTTGGGCATCCCTAAATCAACAGCAAAAAAATTATTGCTTCAAAGCTCTACGTGGTAATCAATATGAGGTCGGCCTCGAACGTGATAAAACCTCTGTGTTTTTTAGCCTTATTGAATTGGAGTCCCACATGTAATTCCAGCTTTATAGACAATGTTATCCTCAAGTTTTGATAAAAGTTGGATAACAATTATGACAAAAAAAACAATCAAATGAGTCAACAGTATTAATTACCATGACAAGAAGTTTTATCACAAATACTAAAGTACATAAATTGAACTTGCAGACAATGTAACACAGCAAACCCCTCCCTACACCTCCTACTGCTTTGGGCCACAACGAGCTAACGTTTTAAGAAATGGGTGCCAACGAACTCAAAGGATTTAGTATCTTAGGCAATAACAAACAATAAACGACGACAACATCAACTAGGTACGTGATAGTGGGTGAATACGAGCAGGATATGGTAACGAAAAATTTATCTGAGAACGTATTTTGTTATTCACAAAACAACCGATGATTGTATTTTGTGTATGTTTCTAACACATGATTTGAGTCGCCGTTATAAGATTGTAATTTAATTTACCGTTGTATGTTTCTAACATAGAAAAGGTGGTCGAAGTTGCGGCCATGACTGAGACTGAGGTAGCAGTGGAGAAAGTCGGGTAGAGCCAATTAAGGAAAAAGGAGAAAAGCCACCATAAGATTTGCTGGCCAATCGGGACCACATCCAACTACTAAGGTAATGGTTGCTGCAACATATTTGTGGCAAATTGCAGCTTTAATTGTTGTTTAGACTGTGGGAATTGAAACAAATTTTACTGAAAGGGCAACTAGCTCACCTCCCCTAATCTATGGGGTCAATGGCCTATCTTTAGAAGTCAACAAACACAAAAGCAACTGAAACTAAAATAAGAAGTGGGAAATATAAAGCGTTTGGCTAGACAGTACTGCCTAGGCTTTCATGGCTAAAAATTAAAATTTAGACTTACAGAATAGTGATTAAATGCGACATATAAGTTGGAGCCATTAAGATAAGGATAAAGGATACACATATGTTATTAATAAAAGATTAGTTTATATGAGATGATATAGAAATTGTTGTTATGAATGATTCCAGCACAAACTATAATGTATGCATTTGTGGTTGCTGTATGTAAAGGAAAATATGCAAGTTTGTGCCAAGTTGTAAAGATTGTATGTACATTGGCCATTACTTCAGTTTACTTATTATATTAATTTTACTTATAATATATGCAAACAGCGTACGCATCGCGGTTGTGGTTATGCTATAAAACTAATAGAAATAAGAACTCACTTTCGCAAAAGATTTGACCATTTGTAAATCATTAATAATCAGATATGTATGCATTCACAGGTATATGTGTTCTGATGGAGATTGCAATTATTGTCGACAGACAGGCATCTTTAAAGGTGTTTGTATTTTCCACTTGATCTTCTTCAATTGGTACTTCAGACGATAAGCTATACGGCAGAGCATGTTGTTGGTCAGGGATCTTTTGGAATCACCGACAAGAATGAACTTTATCTCAACTTGGTTCTAGAATACGTGCCAGAGACACCTTAGTGTGTAACAAGACACTACACTTATCAGGTTTGTATCTTTTTTCGTCTTACCATGAAGCTTGCTCACGTGGTTCTTCCAAAAACTCTCTTACAACTTGGTGTAAACAGCTTCAGTATGTATTTATTTTCGAGATTGCTATTCAAGATATCTATATAACAGCTTGAGTAAGCACTATGTTGCATTTTATGCTTTTACAAAACCAAATAGCAATACCAGAACTATGCATGCATAATATCTAATTATGGCTGATGTTTGGTCTAATTTTTAAATTCATATGATTCAATTTGATGGAAAACTCCGAAATAATGTAATTCTTTTATTATATAAAAGATTAATATTATGTAACTCGTTATTTGAATGATTGTTTTATAAAAGTTTATTGGTTCACGTAGCAAATTCCGATTGTACAATGAGTTAAAACTAAAAGGCAACTTTGGGGCCCAGTCGGGCCTATTTTCACATCGCAAATTTATTTTTATGGCAAGAAAGGGAGAGTTTTTACTTTTTAAAGAGTACATCTTAGGTTTAATCTCAACTTTCCTTGGTTTACCGTTGATCTTTTGAGAAGAATCGATCGATATTTATGGTTGTACGGAGTTGGGATTTCACCATCAATTTAAATTTAAATCTTTTTTAAGAAAAATTAGACGAGCACTTATGCATAGCAACGAGATTTTATTGCGGCAGATAGTTACAGTAATAAAAAAACATTTATGGGTTTTAAACGAAAAATAATAAAAGTATGAGAATTTTGGGATTAAACATAATGTTTTGAAACCCGGTTCGACCCGGCCGGTTCAACTGGTTGAACCGTTTCCGGTCGAAAAACAGGTCAAATTAAACCGGTTTTTATATTTTTGAAACTCGGTTTGACCCGGTGAAAGACCGGGTTGACCCGGTGGTCGAACCGGTAACCCAGTGACTTGACTGGGTCGATTAGAGACTCGGTTTTCAAAACATTGATTATAATTTTCATAAATAAATTACTTTAATTTTTTACTTTCTAGCTTTTTCCATTATAAATAGTATAGATACATAGTTATGAAAATAATGCAATGACTCAAGTAGAAAGTAAAAAATTTAAATTACATTGACCTTTTTTTTAATCAACAAAATCTTATGCGAAACTTATTTGATTTTATTCTAAGACGAATCTTTAGCATTGAAGTAATAATATTGGGTGTGTTTGTTAAAACTAGTTGTAGGTGTTAGTAGCAGTTAACAGTATTAATTAGCCAAAAGCAGTTACTATTAACAGTTAGCATTAGCAGTTTAATTTATAATAGCGTTTGGTAGCGTAGATATGGATGTAATCTTTTACACTTTTTTTTTATATAAAAGGATGTATGCCACATCTTGTAATATTAAGAAACAACATAACCACTAAGCCAACATATTTTTATGGATAAAAATATAAAAGCTCATACAAATTCTTTTAAGATAATTACAACTTTGTAAATCTTTAACCTAATTTCACACATAGATAAATTTGGAATTTATTTTGAGGTGCAATCCCAAAAAAAAAACGTAGCATAGGTTTTTTAAGATAATTACAACTTTCTAAAGTTGAAATTTATTCTGAGGTGATATCCATAAAAAAACGCAGCATAGTTATAATTACAACTTTGTAAAGGCAATGACTTCAATTTTCAATGCAGTACCAATCTGAAGGAATAATGGCAGCAATTTACAGTCTGTACATCATCAACAAATCAGGTGGTCTCATCTTCTACAAGGTATTTTAGAAAACCCCAAATCCTTAATTTTAAATAATTTATGATTTTTCCATTGTGTAATGAAAAGGGCTAAAATGGGGTGTTTAGGATTATGGGTTACAAGGAAGAATGAATACTAATGATACTTTGAGATTGGCTTTATGGCATTCGATGCACGTCATTAGGATTGTGTTATGTTACAAGACTTAAACTACTATATGACCATGCTTTAAATTTTTTAACATTGAGCAACATACCTTTTTTAGGTGAGGATTCAATTTCGATGTATGGAAGGGAGGATGAAACTGAAGCAGATGGTTAGGTTTTTGTTGAGTTTAATCGAATGCTACATGGACTGGCAAAAGGTAGGAGGCCTCATGTTGAAGCTCTAAAAATCAAGTTTCTTAAGAAGTACATACATTATGCAAAACACAGGATTCAGCCCGATCTTACTGATGAGGTAGTTTTTTGTAAAGAATTGTATAAGACTCAAATTAAAATGTAGAATCTACTTTATTATCAAATGTTAATATGAAGTGAGATTTTGTTATAAAAGCTATATTGCGAGATATTTGATATATTCTTATGCTTGCGTATATTGTTGTTTGGAGACAATGATGATATATTATTTTATGTTCATCTGAGTACATCGCAACCGCATATGCAGAGCTCAGAAACACTGGTGGCAGTACAAGGGTTGGTGTTAACAGTCTACTATTTGTTTTATTATCCATAAAGA
>BQNB010035923.1:5069-19673 GCA_026074375.1 Tanacetum coccineum | reverse complement strand
ATATGAGAAAGAAGCGCTCAAGCATTGGAAGAAAGCCGGCCTTACTCAACAAGCACCTTTCTTAGCTTAGTAAGGTTGCTTGTTTCCACTCATTGAAGATTCTATCTACAAAAAAAGGTCAACGGGGGGTACTAAAATGGCTCTCACTGACACCATCTACGAGAAGGTGAGGTCGTCTTTATTTCCAGCCGCCATACGGTTCGCCTTAAAGCCTTAAAGACGGAGAAGGGGAGGAGCAGTTATCTATGTAATTACGGTCTTTGTTGGCCGGGGCGAGCACTCTCTTTTCTTTGTCAAATTCCGTCTTACCAAACAAGACTGACTTCTTACCAACCCGCGAAGGGTTGTGAGGCTGGACCAGAGGTACGAAGAATGAATCTATATCTGTGCACGGAAGGGCCGGCGGCCGCTCAACTGTTCGAGCGCAATGCAGTGGTATTGGTTCCGATCGACAAAGGTAGAATGCCTGGTCGAAGGTCCAGTACAGTAGGTAGCAGGCGTGTTCGTTTTGGCTCCCGAGCGAGAACGAGAAATAGGCGATGCACCATCCTTGCTGCTACGTACGTTGACCTTGACTTGACAGATTCATCCAATTGAACCCAAACTCAAAGGAGGACCACAAGCTCGGGGCTCGACGAAAGAGAAAGTCTCGGCATTAAGAAAATGGGATTAGCTGTGAAAGAAAGAGCCCGGCATTCATTTTTTCATGAATATTCATAGCTGAGTCTACTAAAAGAGGGACCAGCTCATCGTAGTGATTAGAGGACACCTCTGATCGTTCACCTCTAATGTGACACGTTCCCTCCCAGTTTGATCAACGGGATCAGTCGGCTAGAGAGCGGGGCTATTCTTCTTCCGAGGAGACAAAGTAGTCTCTTGTACTGACCGAACCCTCAGTTCGGAAGTCTTCGTCAACATGTTACGAAGCTCCAGTCTGGCGGTCAACTTGATGCGGGAGAGGCATGAGTGCAGTTTGATCTTGTGGTGTATTCCTTTGTAGTGAGTAGGGCCTCTTTCTCGTTGATCAGTTCGCCTCCGCTCTATTGAAAGGTCTCCATTCCTACGGCGGTTTTGTCAATGAACCCGTGGATAAGTAGGCCTTTCTTGCAGACCGATCTTCTGCCGAGTTCCTTCCTTCGTAGTCAAATCTGATGATACGCTTTGGCGATGTTACCTACCAAATAAAAGGCCTGCTAGGTGATCGAAATCGCTCAGGTCAGCGAGGACTCACTCACCTACTCCTTATCTAATACTTTCTTCTATCTACTGAATTAAAAGACCCGCCGCGCCGGGCTATAAGATAAGATACAGCTGTTGTACTACTTGACTGGTAAGAAAGAGCTTCCGTAAGAACTGGAAGACTCTTGTATGTACGGTAACCCTATCTTCCGCTACTGGTGGACTGTTGCACATAAAGGCCGACAGAAGCAACCTTTCTTAGCGCGCTTTTCAAGCGCTTAGCTTCTGCTAGAAAAAGGCGGCAAGGCCATAAAGTAAGTGAAGTTGCAAGCCTAAGCCAAGAAGGTACGAACGAAGTGACGGGCCCTTTTAGAGATAGGGGGCGGCTTTCTTGTGGTAGTCATTGCGAACATCTCTCCTCTTCTCTTAGCGTGCACAGTTTGCTTACGCCTTAGGCACATCTATCTTTCTTAGTTTCACGCTGGCCTAATGAATTGAATATGAATAAAAGTCAGTCTTTTAGTAAGCGTATATAAGCAGCTGTTTAGTGTATAAGCAATTCTTTAGTGGTCGCACCGGTACGATGGAGGTTGCTTGAAGATGATGTTACGCGGCGTTCAGAACCAGTCTTGAAGTGAATGAATTAGAAAGAACGAAGAAGTAAGGAAATGAGACGACTCTTTCTTGAACTATATTATAAACAGACCTTCCCCTCTACACCAATCACGAGTTTTTCTCCATTCCTCTCATATATCGTCGTAACGCCTTTAATGCTAGGTTTTGAAAAAGACTTTTCATGTCATTCCCATTTAGGTCCGATTCGGATCCCTCCGTTGTTTCCTTTTCCTTCCGCACCTTTTCCTCGAAATGAGAAAGAAGATGGTACACTTGAATTGTATTATTTAAGTGCTTATTGCTTGCCAAAAATCCTACTTCTACAATTGGTAGGTCACCGGGTTATTCAAATCAGTCGTGTTTTCCGTGGTTTTCCCATGTTACAACTTCCGTACCAATTCGGTCGATCCGGAATGGATCGGTTAAACATTCCGTTAGGGAGCCTGGTCTTGACTTTTCTGTGTGGTATTCATTCTCGTTCGGCTCTTGGAATCACATCCAGCAGTGGTGGGAACAGCTCGCAAAATCCAACCACTTCACCTACTTCATTGCCCCTAACCCTTTCTTGTACCTTTATTAAAACATAATGGTTTCATGTTCTTTCACCGATTGGTTATTCCTTTCCGTTCGTATCTCTTTCTCCAATTTCGGTCTCGATTAGTTTACAAGATTAAATGGCCAATTCTCCTCCGGACAGGTAAAGTGATGTTATTCCGCTTCAGGGATTCCTTGAATCTACTCCCTGTTATGCTTCAGAACCTAGCTATGAGTCTATGCCCCGATCTTAGGACTAAAGGCTCTGTTGACCACGAGAGTGTAAACGAGAAAAGTCTTGAGAAAGACAAAGAGGTATTGATACACCTTAAATAAAGGGGACCGCCACTTTGCTTTATGGAATGTTATGGTTTTCTTTAAGCTTTTTTTGACTCCTTTTTACCTAGCCTCAGCTATCCTTACCCAGAAAGCTCGAACACATTTTGAAAATTCCTAAACTATTCAAATTCATTCCATTTCTAAACCATTTTCTTCTAATAAATTCCTTCCAAATGCATATCACCACTTCATCATCTTCTTCATCCATTATTAACCACCATAAACCTCCATGTCAATCCACTAAAACATCCACTTCCAACCCTTCAAGAGACCAAAAATTAACATTAATACCACCAAAACAATTGTTTTTGGATCGAAACTTAAGATGACACCAAAACCCCATCACCAAACATCCACTTCTCTCAACCTAGTGCTCCTAATACACCCCACAAACACCATCAACACCAACACACTTCTCCTCATCCTCAATTGACTACACACCCAAAATCCACCAAACACTCATCCACATCTCCATTAACCAATGGTTACTTGAACTCACCAACATCTCCTCCTCCAAGAGTTCCTCCACCACCTCCAACTCAAAAAAATGCATCAATGGACATCACTCTTACCCTTTCACCAATTACCCCACTTGATGTCCAATTTAATACTCCATCACCTTCTCCACCTATCTTTAGTCATCCCATTCCTTGGAACCTTCTTGAGGCACATGGAGATTCATGTTTATGTTGCATTCACAACTGTACTCTCATCTTTGGATTGAGAGATGAACTCCAATACATGTTATCCTACATAGAACACATGTTTTCACAACCTCCCTTTCCAAACACTCCACCACCATCAATCTCTCCAAACTAAACATACTCTATGTTTAGTTACCCATTTTCAATTAATTATCAACCAAACCTTTTGCAAGGAAGTCCTATGGAATTCTAGGAATATTAGGACATTTGTAGTTTAACTTCTATGTATGTTGTACTAATATGTTTCAATCATATTATTTTTATTTCATTTATGCATGATTGTGTTTTATACATAATTTTTTTAAATGAATGATTTTTGGTATTATGTTATCAAGTATGCATTTGCTTGTACTTAAATTTGATGTATGCATATTATTTTTTCCTTTCTTTGCTCTATATGTTAGAAAAATTGGTGTGGTTCTTCTAACTAATTTTTGTAGCAAAGTTACCATAGCTCGATTCCTTGGTGCCCTCGAACGAAGGGGAGTACACATCAAGGGGGAGCGTTTATTCTGTCGATTTTGCTAACATTCATCGATGAAGCCTTTTTGATTCTACAAAAAGAGGGAGAAATGGAAATAAAACTCACTAAATACTTGTTTAAAAATAATTTTATATTTAATGAGTTTAAATTTTGTAATCATCAAAAAGGGGGAGATTGTTGATAGAAATAATGCCTAAAAATGTTATTAATATTTTTCAACCTCTCTACGTTTTGATAATCACAAAATGTAAAAACGTACAATGTAAAATTAAATGTAAACAAGTAATTAGTAGTAAATTTTTATTTTGAAAATTTAATCACTTAAAGGTATGAATAAATAAATGCTAAATGCATTTTATGATCAAATGAATTTTTATTTAAGCCTCACATTTTTTATAAAATGTTACAAACATTTTTATAAGCTTTACAAAACATTTTCTACATTTAAAAGAAATGTTTTATTCAAAATAAATATTTTAAATTCAAATTTTCTACTTAAAAACGGCTAGAAATGTTCTAGAAAACACCTCTCTCAGAAAAGATAAAAAAGAGAGCGTCTGGGCTGGGCGACCCCCCTAATTATAAGGGTGGTACCCTTAATTATTAAGGGGACCGGAACACTAATTAAGGGGACCTCCCAGACAAAAAGTCAACCCAGTTTGCCTATAAATACTAGACTATTCCTCACTAATTTTCTCATCTTTTGCACACACTTTCTTTCTGTTCTAAATTAGTTTATACTCTCCTTTCATTCCTTTGATCATTTAATCATAAAGTTTTGTTTCCAAGTGATTCAAGCTTAATTCCTCAAGTGCAAGAGAAGAAAACTTCTTATCATCAAGTCAAGAAGTGTTATAGTATAGTTGGTGTAGTTGTGTAGTTGTGTTATATCTTGTAAATCAATTGTGTATATTGTGAAGGCGTGTATCGTAGTTGTGTACTATAAGTAGATTGGTGTGATCTTGTAAGTATAGTTAGATCGGGGTGATCTTAGTAAGTAGTGTTAGATTGGTGTGATCGTAGTAGTGTCTTGGTGATGTGAAGTTGTGAAGCGAGGAGAAGTTATGAAGTAGAGAGAAGTTGTGAAGTGTAGCCAAGTAGTGATTTGTTGTGAAGTAGTATGGTTAGTTGTGATAGATTGGTTCTATCTAGGATTAGAACTCGACATTTAGCTTAGTATCGAAAATCGGTGTAAGCTTAGTTGTGTATGGTTTTCTCCGCCTAAAGGGAGTTTGTTGACATAGTGAAGAGAACTCTTGAGTTTGGTGCTCGGGGAGTGGAGTAGGGCGAAGAGGTGCTTCGTTACCGAACCACTATAAATCCTTGTGTTGTGGTTTGATCTTTCTAACTCTTATCTCTTGTATTTCATATTTACTTGTCATTCATTTACTTACTTGTATTGTTCATATTGTGCACATTGTGAATTTACATAAAGTCGAATCTAAGTTTTTATAAACAAACATAACATTAATTTAAAAAAGCGGTAAACTATTCAACCCCCCTTCTAGTTTTCCACATACAGGAAATGCAAAAAATCTAGGAACCAACATTTTAAAGAAAAATGACTTCATGTTAATAACTAGAAAGCATGTTTTAAACATTTCTAAGAATGTCAAACAACCACCAATCCTAAAACTCGGCCACAGGCTTGGAAAAAGTAAAATCCAAACACACCCTAAAACATTCCATAGGAAATCTAACACACTATATCCTAAAAGCAACTATCATCAAGTTTGTTGGAACTATGGAACACAACAAGAATATCAGTTCCAACCTACTATGTTTAACCAATGGGGTCCTTGTCCTCCATATCCATACATGAGTCAACCAAACGGTATACATAACTCTAACGGACCCATAAGATATTGGGGACCAAATGCTTGAGTTGCTTTATGAATTTAGGTACATCTAAAAGTTAAATTTGAATCGGTTGAATGGATCAAGGATAGTGGTGCTCAAGACACATGAAGGGTAACAAAGATCTCTTCTCATCCTACAAGACTATAGACGGAGGTAATGTGGTATTTGGTAGCAACACTAAAAGCAAGATCGTCAAAAAGGTACAATTACTCGGAACTCTTTCACTATTCATGAGGTTAGTCACGTAGAAGATCTTAGTTTTAACTTACTTAGTATATGACAAATATGCGATAAAAATACAAAGTTCTATTTAGTGAAACCGGTAGCGAAATAATTAAAGACGACATTACCATAGGAAGAGGAATTAGGAAAAATGGTCTTTACATAATGAAAATGGAAAACTCTCCAAAAGATAGTCTTTGTCTAACCTCAATAGATGATACTTCGACCTTATGGCATCGAAGATTGGGTCACGCCAATATGCGACTTATACAATCGCTATCATCTAAAGAGCTTGTTAGGAATTTGCCTAAACTAAAATTTGAGAGTCATTTTTGTGATGCTTGTAATATTGGAAAACAAGTACACACAAGTCATAAACCTAAAAATATAGTTTCAACCACTAAATGTCTAGAACTTTTACAAATGGACCTGTTTGGTCCGTCGGCCATCCAAAGTTACGGAGAAAACTTCTACACTTTGGTTATCATCGACGACTACTCAAGATATACATGGACAAGATTTTTAAAACACAAAAATGAAGCTTTTGACCATTCTAAAATCTTAAGTAAAAATATTCAAGTTAAAAAGGGTATCACTGATAATGAAGTACAATTTAGAGCTTTTTGTGATGCTAATTGTATCACTCATAACTTTTTGGCTCCACGTACTCCATAATCAAATGGGGTAGTAGAACGTAAAAATCGGACCTTGCAAGAAATTAGTAGAACAATGCTTAATGAACATTCAATTCCTTAAAAATTTTGGTGTAATGCCGTCAACACCTCCACTTATATCTTATATAGGATTTTTATTAGACCTTTCCTTAGAAAAACTCCTTATGAGCTTTTCAAAGGTAAAAAGCCCTCCTTGGAATATTTCAAAGTTTTCGATAGTAAATGTTTTATTCTTAACACTAAAGACTATCTCACAAAATTCGACCCTAAATCCACCGAAGGCGTATTCCTTGGATATTCGCCTAATAGTAAAGCTTACATTATTCTAAACAATGAAACCATAAGAATCGAAGAATATAAAATTCGACAAAAGTCCTCCTCCTAAGTCACCACCTTTAGTAGATGATGATGTACTTGAATGTGAAATTATAGAAAACCAAGAACAAGACTTAGAAATCAAGGAAAATGAACCATTAAACAAAGAAATCATAAACATCAAAGAATCTAAATATCATCCCGTAGAAACCATCATAGGTAAATAAAACGAAAGAACCTTAAGATATCAAGTTCAAAATCAAAGTAATTTCTTTTATTTTGTATCCTCTGTAGAACCCAAAAACATAAAAAAAGCCATACAAGACGAAAGTTAGACTATGGCTATACAAGAAGAACTAAAACAATTTAAAACAAATGACGTTTGGAGTCTTGTCCCTCCTCCTAAAAAAAAATCTATCATAGGTATAAAATGGGTCTTTAAAAATAAATTGGATGAAAACAGTGTTGTGTCCAGAAATAAAGCTATACTTGTTGCTCAAGGATACAATCAACAAGAATAAATAGATTTCGATGAAACCTATGATCCCGTAGCAAGATTAGAATCTATAAGAATCCTTCTTGCATATGCTTGTGCACTGATGTGTGCTAAAACACACATTGTTTATACCCCGTAAAACACTATTAATCGGACTAAAAATGCTAAAACATGGATAATTATCTTGCAAATATGTTTGTTTGGTATTTTTATGTCTTGCAGATAAAAATGATTGAAAACGAGGCAAAAACGGGTATTTACGGGTTCGTCACGATCAAGAGTGCATATTACTCAAAATCAAGACAAAGTCATGAAAAGTCCCCGAGCATGCCATTGGAAAGAGTATGAGAATACGAGTCCAACGGTGCCCTCGGATCTTATTGGACCAGCCTGTAACCCATTTTATGGGCCGGACCAGCCCAAGCCCAACTTAAGCCCAAAAGTCCAATAAAGAAATTATAAAATCTGTTTAATGGGTGTGACGTCACCACGACGTCATCTGCACATGCTTTGGAAATTAATTCATAACCGGTCACGTGAGGCTCCACTACAAAAGATTGGACGAATAGTAATAGGACACGTGGCGTAGGCTCTTATACATTGCAAAGATAATTTGTGAAATGAATCACACGGTTGAAATTGTTGCGTTAAAATGAGGCAGACCAATTGGACGCGTGTCATCGTATCACCGGTGGATCAATCTTGTAATCCGTGTGACAATCATTTGCACCCTATCATTGGCTCATAATGCTCTATTGATTAGGCGATTTTACAAAAACACCCCCTCACTCCCTATAAATAAAACCGCTCCTCTTTATATTTGACCACCGAGGAAATTAATTTTCATACTTTTAGTTTTAAGTTTTTAGCTTATTTTAGTTTTGTAGTAGCTTATTTCTGTTTTTTTGCTTATTGTACTCAGCTTATTTCGCAAGCTTATTAAGATGATGTAATAAAAATGGTTTAAAGATTGTTGAAGATCTCGGTTTGCTTATTGTTTGCTTATTTGTTCATTATACATTGTTTTTGTGTTAGCTTATTTTATAAGCTGTATTCTCATGCTTATTTTTGAAACTTATTATTCTCAAAAGTTCTTAAAAGGCTTAGAAAATGACTCCTATAAGCTTTCCAAGCTAATTTGAATCATTCTTAATTGTTTTTAAGCACTTTTCGAAATAATAAGCTATACTAAGCTCGAATATAGCTTATTTCTGTGCTTATATCATTTTTGTTCTATTAGAAGCTCATATTTTCTGTTAAGATAAGTTTCTAAATAGCTTATTTGGATTAAAGTGAGCTTAAATTGCTAGAACGAACTTTTGTGAGCTGATTTGCTTATTCGTTTCGTCATTCGATTCATTAACGTGCTTATAGCTTATTCTAAATCCTTGTTGCTGTTTTTCGTTACTTTTTGATGTGGTTAAGTGCTTATTTCAATTATGATTAGGCTTATTTGGTAATCTTAGTTGTGGATCATGTTTTAGCTTATTTTTCTTTAGCTTTTTGTCATGTTATCTTGCTTATTTCGTTCTTGAGCTATTTAGGTTATTAGAAGTGCTTATCTCGTGATGATACTTACTTAATCTTGTTTGCTTATTAAGCTCTTATATGGTATTCATCATTTGCGACTTAATTTGAGCTTATTCGATTCTAGTGATTTTATAATTTTAGTTTATGCTTTTAATTGTTCATTGTAGTGGTATTGTGGCCTTATTCTGAGTTTAGCTTATTCGAATGTGCTTATTGGTTCTGGCTTATCAGATTTGCTTATTTTGTAATTGAACTTAAAATCTACTTGTGTGTGCTTATTAAACTGTATCATCTGATGACAATACCAACGTTATTAATGCTCTTCAAGAGCCAATCATTGTCAATCAAGACCCCGGTGTAAAGTCTTTGCAAGGTCATCCACTTATTAACCAAAATTGTTGTTACGAGTGCGGTGATTCCATTAGGATTGAATTTTTTTTGTCCAACAATAAGCATTTTTGCAAGTTTTGTGGGAAAGGTGCTCATTACGGTTATAATTGCCCACCGAAAGTTCCAATTATTTCTAAACCGGAGCCATGTAATCAAACCAGTGATAAACTTTCGCAAACTTTGCCAAGAATTAGGGAGTATTAGGTCTGGTTGGTGTAGACGTAAGTCTAAACCCAACGTGCTATTTTCAACAAAATAAGAAGTTTCAAAACCTAACATTTGTTGATATTCCCTAACGTTTTCAACCCACCTCCACAAGCCTCGACGTATTCTTGTGATTTATGTGGAAACGATGCTCATTTTGGTTACGATTGTTTCGCACACAAGTTCCGTATAATCAAATGCCGAACCCGTGTTTTTACGATCAAAACATGGAATTATAACTTTCCACAAGCTTCACCAAGTTTTCATGATTTTCAACAACAATATCTTTGTTGTGCTATTTGCGGAGGTCCTCGCTATGATTATCAATGTCAACAAATTAATGAAACTTACTATGAACCTAATCCGAGTTATGATTCTTCCATTTTTGACCAACCACAACCCCCGCAAGACTTCGTCGATAGTCATGGAATTCTACAAGCCCTTAATAAAATGCAAGAAGAACTTGAAGAAATAAAACAAGATCGAAGAAAGAAAATAGAGGATATGAGTATCGAGGAAATGAGGCATGAGCAGCAATTGGTTGATTACAAAATTAAAGATACACAGAATGGATTTGGGTTATAAAATATTTCGAGGCGAGAAGGAATGATGAAGAAGATAACGAGAGAAGATTATGAGATAAGAATTCGAAAACATAAGCAAGTTTTATGAATGGGGCAGCGAAGTTTCAAAAAATGTACCAACCTGTACAGGAAGAACAGTATTAATACCTGCCCGTCGTGCATGCTTTCCTATTCTTTTTGTCGACGAGGAAGATTATATTTCCTTTATAGATATTAGTTTCTCGATATACTACGTCTCAGCAATCAGGTGTGGTGGGGGGGGGGTGGGGGGGGGGGGGGGGTGCAAGAGTGGTGGGGCAAAGTAGATTGAGTAAAAGAAACGGGGGGGGGGGGGGTGGGGGGGGGTGGGGGGTTGTGTGGGGTTGTGTTGGGGGGAGGTGGGGGGGTGTGGGGGTGGGGGTGTGGGTGTTTGGGTTTTGTGGGTTAGATGGGGGTGGGGGTATGTTTTAGTGAGGGGTGGAGCGTTTTATAGTGGTGAATTTAGGTATTGTTGAGTCACGACTTACCGATCGAGAGAGCCCGATAACACTCTAATTATGAGGGACGAGCATTGCTTCAAATACTAATTACCGAAAAACAGGAATTCGACGTAAGTGCGACTTCGAGCTCTCACTAATGAAAGTCTAGTTGTAGAGAACCTACCAACAAGAAGAGAATGCAGACCTCTTGCCGCCGTGTAATGTAAAACCAAGTTAGTTTCAGGGTATTTCCGACGATACTAGTGATGTGCCTCATTGTTGATAATAATCGTAATAATTTTGAGTCCGATCTTGTGGAATCATATTAACCAGATACTTCGATTGTTATTCTCCTAAGGAATCGTACCCATATTCTCTGTAGGAGTTTCGCCCGTGCAACTGTGCTCATATTACCAATTCCACGCGGGAATGGTTGAAGATCGATTATTGATCCAAATGATGATACTTCGAAGTGAATGACGATTCCTTTGATACACATCGAGTACGTTGAATTGCATTCTACCTTTACTAGTTCAGAAGCTCAACTTAGCTTAAGACGAAGGTGCATGTATGTCGATAAAGAAGAGAAAGAGTTTGATTTAGGAAGTATAAGATTTTTATCAATCAAGACGTTTAAAACCGTCTCGCGATCACTGAAAACTTGTTGTAGAAAAAAGTCGCTTATTAAGCGAAATCAAAGCTGGAAATACATACCAAACTTCCTGCTTCGACGTTACCGTGCGATTATGCGTGATACTAGTTACCGTCCGTATTACTTTTCTGCCTTCTTCAAATTCGAAATATTCTATTCTAACGAATTTAGTACTTGTTGTCTAGTTCTGAAGGTAAAACACAGAAGATATAGAGTACCTACTACCATGGCTAATTACTCTCTTCCCGAGTATGATTCGTTCTCATTTGTAGTTGAGCCCTATCAAGGAAGAGAGTGAATATATCCAATACCCCCCGACATGTGCGAGGATATCTGATAATATCTATAATAACATACTCAGGAGGTACTTCCCGAGTTGGAATCAATATCTTTTGATCTCTTTGACTAATTCGTCATTCTACGTCTCTCCTCTAATCCACCGATGTTGACAGACATTGCTTATACTCTTTATGCGTAAACCGCGATCCAGATGTGCCCCGTGATAACAATTTGTGATGAGCGTAACGAAGACGAAAATTTTGATCCGGGGAGGTAGATTATGTTTTCTCCCAAAATGTTGAAGATTACGATTCCTATCCAACATTTGTCATTCGGACCTTTTCTCCCGTTTCACACCTACCCCGAGCTCCACCCTTTATCTTGCTCCACCATGAGTGAAGACACCAACTTTGACCCGGCCATCGTCACATTTCATTTTTCTTATCTTAACCGGAGGACCTTTTGAAGGAATGTTTTTCCGCATTTGCTTCCCTAAGAAAATGAATGCAGTGAACAAGTCGAGTCTTGCGACTCGGAGAACAAAAACAACCGCTTCGTGGGAGAAGCGTCCCCCATGCTTATCTTTTTTCTTTCTTCTTAAACTTCTAACAAATGTGTTGTGATGTGTTGAGGCTAGCCTTTTCCGATCTTTCGTTGTTTGTTGTTTGCTTGTGATTTTTTGTAGGATTGAACCAACAATTTTTAAAGCCTCTCGTGTTCGGTATTGTGTCCCGGTTCACTCGAGCTTCCTATCCTTTGTTTGCAATTAGTTTGGGGAAATCCAATATCCTTATCATCTTTATCGATTCCGTTTATCTTTTGCATAATTAATAAACTGGCTTAGATTTGTGGTAGAGTACCCGCCTTAAACATTGAGACAATGTTTTTCTTTTTAGTTTGGGGAGGGAATCTATCGATTTGATGTTACCTGCTTATTGTTTTGTTTTCACGTACCCATTTTTCCCTTAAAAATAGCAAAAAATTTAATTTTTAAGTTTTTATTTGTAGAAAAAAAATGAAAAAATGAAAAAAAATAATAAGTGTTAAGACACGAATGTAGGTTTTCCGTTGGTAAGAATAAGAAGTAATTTTTGACCCGATCGAACATGTTGAGTTCTAGCTTTCTCCCTTAACAAATAATGATGATATTTTGTGTAGCTCAGTACTCATGTAGACTTTAAACATGCTAAACTTGAAATCAGTAGTTAAATAAAGACTTGTGCTAATCTCAATTATATTTTAAATAGTTCGAGGTTGGATTATTATATATGCCTTAAGCATTTTTGCGAATTTTCTTTATTAGAGATTTTAAATTGCAAAGCAAATAAGAGATATAGTGTTGAATACGAATTAGTATGTTAAACAATGGTTTATTTTGAAAAGCTAAAGGCTTATAAAATAACATGTGGTTTTTCTTTCCCGATATCTTAAAATGAATTAATTATCCGTGTGTCTCATAAATTTTTACAAATTAGAGTTATAACTCTTAAAAGTCTAATCAACATATTTAGAGAAAAAAAGCTTTATCGATGAAGTCGGCATCATTTGTAAATAAGAATTTATGGTTCAAGTAATATACTTATGGTTTTCAAACTAAAAATTTTAAGCTCGAGTGGACCGGGACAAAACACCGAACACGAGAGTCTTCAGAAAATTTTGGGTGAATCCTGCAAACAATCACAAGCACAAACAATAAGAATCGAAAGAGTACAAGCCTCCTCACATCATATTAGAAATTAGAAAGAAGTAAGAAAGATAAGCATGGGGTGCCTCCCATGAAGTGCTTTGTTTTTTGTAACCGAGTCACATAGCTTGACTCGATCCCCGAATTCATTCTTGTCGGAGGCATGGCCGATGTGTCATCGAAAGAAAAGTGATACCGGTTCCTAGCCTAATATGTAAATATAATGTAAATAGTAATGATAGTGTTGCAATTTAGAAAATAAATAGTAAAAGTTTCATTCTCTAAAACCAAAGTATTCTTTTGAACCAAAATTTGCAAAAGTCTACAAGGCTTTTTCATCGGAAGTTCATACGTCTCGATTATTATTCTCTGGATGGGGTCTCAAAAACCTTAGCACTTACCCGATGACGGTGGGATGCTAGAGAAGAAAGTCATTTATGGGACAAGTGAACCAACGATGTCTTAGCTAAGGAGGTTTTTGTTTGCTTTGAGTTGTGATCTTACTAAGTGATTAACATATTAGCCCAAAAGGCCCATGTGTAAAGCTTGGTCGGATTTCAACTATCTAAATATGTGGATTTAATGGTTTAAATTAATTTGAACACACACACTTAAATATATGATTTATGTCGGGAAGAGAAATTCACAAGTTGTAATTATAAGTAGTCTTAGCATCTTAGCTCGTACTTAACGGTGATCTTATTTTTAAGCTTAGTTTGGGAAAAGTGAAAAGTCGGGGATGACGAATTTATCTTTTAAGACACTTTTCAAGTGCTTTTTGTTCCATGATCCTTAAAGTTACCAAAAAGGTAATGAAAACAATACATTATGTCACACAAGAATAAGTTGTAGTTAGGTAGTTAATTATTAAGAAAAATCATATAAAAAAAGAGAAAAATCTTTGAAAATGGGAAATCGGGTGTTTTATAACTTGTGATCTCTTAGCTTTCTCAACAAAAATCTTTGCTACTTTTCAAAGGTTTAGTTTGGGGAAGTTTTGAGATATTTGGTTATAAGGCATGTAATATTGCGTGAGGACACGCAATCGTTTAGTTTGGGGAATTTTGATATGTATAAAATACACATATCCGTTTATACAAAAAATGACCCTAAATGACCAAAAATACACTAAAAATGGCAAAGATATGCTTGTTTTTGTGTTTTGTTTATGCAGGTACGGATAAGACAAAAATCACGAGAAAACCGTAAAAAAAACAGGCAAACACGGACACGAGGAACGGAAGAGCACAAAAGAAGATGGGGATTAAAAAGCCAAAGTCTAAAAGTCAACCAATGGTCAAACCTTGGTCAACTCAAGTCAAACAGTCAAAGTCAACACTAGAAGACAAAAATCCAAAGTTACAAATCTAGTCCTTTAAGTTTCAGAAGATTACACAAATG
>BQNB010035922.1:0-50503 GCA_026074375.1 Tanacetum coccineum | reverse complement strand
TATACCCTCAAACCAAACGAATTTTATTTGTGTGATTCCATAACTCAAATCCAAAAGGTGTAAACCAAACACGTACTTAGTATTTTGTGAGAAAAGATAGAGAGAGACGAGTGTATAAAGTGATACGGTTTGTGTTGTGTTTTTATTTATTATTTTTTTAATAAATACGTAATTTATACTTTGGGCTTTTGATGTATATTTTTATTGTCACTTAGGGCTTTTGAAGTTTTATTAAATGAAATTTAAGTTTTTTGTTAAAAAAAATGAAGGTCGTCTTATAGTGGCAAAAAGTCGCATGTAGGTCATCGGAAAAAGAAAGCTGATACGACAAGGGAAAATGTAAATCACTGATGGTCATTATCAATGTTGCAAAAATCGTGAGTCGCTAGCCGGGCGGTCGACCACTCTGTAGCCTGTAATCGGTCTAGGCGCGATTAATCGGTGATTAATCGGTTTTGCAAATTTTATATATAAATTTCTAAGTTACTTGTATGAGATGGATACAACACTTTAAATACACTAAAATTAAATGAGTTCAAAGTTACATTGTTCAAAACATAGACATAGATAATAAAAGTTAGCAGTTAACAATTCAAAGTCACATTGTAAAAAAAAATGTTTGACTTTCGTTGACCGATTTGACCGATTTTTGACCAGACCGATTTTTCACCCGATTTGCCTTATTTTCCAAGGTGTATGGCCGAGTAGCGATTAATCGGTGATTACAAGGCCGCCTAGACCGATTTTTGCAACATTGGTAGTCTAGCCTGATTTGTCTGCAAATTCTATAATGATAGTTTTCCAAATGTTTTCAGTACAATGATAATGTATTTTACACGTGTAAATAATTGTTCATTTCCCATCATGGTTTGTACGACACATGCATAATATTAAGGCATGCCGTTGCTAGGTCATTTCCATTTGTCAATGTTGAAAACTATTAACATACTATTAATATATGCAAAGTTGCTAGGTCATTTCCATTTGATTATTAAGGCATGTCGTTGCTAGGTCATTTCCATTTGTAAACTATTAACGACATGCCTTAATGACCTAGCAACTTTGCATACTATTAATGTATGTTAATGGTATGTTAATACTATTAATAGTTTTCAACTTTTCAGTACAATGACTCAAATGTCTAATCAAATAATTTTTATCAATGTTTTAAGGCATGTCGTTGCTAGGTCATTTCCATTTGTGGTCTAATCTCTAATGTATCCTTCACAGTTTTGATTGCAAAATGTTTTTGAGATTGATTATGGAGAACAAATTACCGATTTTGTCTACTCATTGATCATAGATGCATTAGTTAACTAGAGACATATTGACCAGGTGCCTTTATAAAAAATATCCAAAACGATAAACACAATTTTTATGAACCGGGTGCATTTACAAAAATTCGAGGTTTTTACTGAAAATTAACACAACATCGCAAAACTTCATGGGTGTCCCGGGACTAGGGGTGGCAATTCTTGACACGACACGATAAACGACACAAACCCGACACGAAGTTAAACATGTTTTGGGTCGAGGATAAACATGTTTGTGTCAAAAACAGGTCAACCCGTTTAACCCGCTTAATAAATGGGTCGTGTCTGGGTTGAGTAAGTATTAAACAGGTTAACACGTTAGCCTTTTTAAGTAAATATAAGCCTCTAAAAATAAAATATATAACTTGGATTTTATGTTGGATTTGATTAAATGTATCATGTTACATACTTAATATGAGTGAGTTACGATTATAACTAAGAAATCATTGAAATTGTCGTATAATTATTTGTATGTTATTTTTATCATTTCTTTAAATCTTTATATTATTTTTGCATTTAAATTAGTTAAATCGACAAACCACTAATCTTATTCACCGTTTGACCTATTTACTTAAACAGGTTAAACGAGTCACAAACGGGTTACATGTGTTATGCAGGTCTGGGTTAGGATTGAGTTTTTTGACACGATTAATAAATGGGTCGTGTTTGGGTAGAGGTTATAATAACCCGTCAACCCGCGAACCCGAACAAGTCAACACAAACACGACTCGATTGACACCCATACCCGGGACCACCCGTATTGTCTTGTCAACTTTGTAATTTGATAGCCCATATTGTCAATTTGTCATGATGACTAAAAATTGATGTGCTGGTTTGTAGAATGCAACTATCACTTGGTACTCTAGGAATTATCTAATCTTGAAAACCTAGTATAAGACTTCAGGTTTGTAAAAAATCAATTATGACTTTTTATGGCAAGTGAGATGTGAATAGATGAATGTAGTAGTTTAGAGGGATAAAGGAAGATTCTAAAGGCACTTGATGAAACAAAACCAAAAGATAGATGTGGACTGTTTTAAAACTTTCATGATTGTAGCTTGTATGCAGATATACTCCCCAGTGCCCAACTATTTGGCACATAACTTTTGTATTGTTCTCATCACAAGAATAGTCTCAATTTTGGTCCCCAATAAGTTTTTTAATCTCAGATATTGCAAATAAACTGAATAGGTAGCTCCGCAAGGAGATGTGTGGATGTATCACTCGGTTCTAATGGTATAAAGCCATGTAGCGTTGTATTTGAGAGAGCTATACCGTAGTCAAGGCATTATTAAGTCATTTGAGCTCGAGCTTGATCCAGTCAAACTGTATCAACTTCATGTACAAATATGAGATTAACAATATATAGCGTGTCAAGTTTGGATTTAGCAACTCTATTTAAATTCTTATAAAGAAATTTTGAGATTTGTACATAGTTTTTTATTTTTTACGAATATTTTCGAGCTTGCGTCGTCTTGTTCGAAGCTTACAGATGTTTATAGTTGGTTTAGCCATTCCTATAACTTTCAAATTTTTAATTCCATACTTTCTGAGTATCCTTATCCAGCTAAATTTTGTTTTTGTTTTCTCCTTTTTTGACTATAGATTTACATTAACATAATCATTTAAACTTTTATAGCATACATCATTTTCACTTGTATATGATTGCTGTCCTAAAACAGGACCATTCCTTACGATAATCAGTGCAACTTTTATATCATATATCTTTCACTTATATACGATTAGTACCCCATGACAGGACCATTGTTTTTTGCGTTTTGCCCACTTGATCCTTTGACTAAACCATAACGGTAACCAAATATGTGGTCCTAACCGGCCCCTCTCCAGTCTCGCCGGTTCTGGTACTCAGATACACCAGTCATAACCGAATTTTGGTCCATTGCCAATCTTCGTCAGCACCTCTAATTCTTATAAATATCCACCATTATGCAAAAAATTTGGTTGAAAAGCTTATAAAGTGATGTAGAGGTGACAAAACAAGTGGGTTGCGTACGTCGGATAAATAGCCAAAACGGTTAATTTTCAAGTCTTTGCCAAAACAAGTTGGGTAACATTGACCTGTCAACACCTTTTTGTTACCTTTATCTGATCAGAAATAAACACGGTATTATTACGATTTGAAAAAGTTTAATTTTATAACAACTCTATAGAAGTGGCGGTGAAAATTCAAAACTATCTACAAGAGCTCCTGAGTTCGAATCACGACAACTTTGACTTCTTGAGGTCACTCTTCCCATCCAAAAAAAATCCACAATTTTGGAGGGCTGATTGTTTGCCTGTTTCCGCTAGTGTGCGCGGTACTCGTGATGCCCCATGTTTGTGTTCAATGTCAACAAGATGGCTTGGATTTTCCTAGTTATCCAGAAAAAAATTGTTAATATTACAATTTGGGTACATTATACTGTCATTGAAAAGCATTTGATACACTTTCATACGACTTTCACCTCATTCGGCCATTTCCCCGTATCCGTTAGCTAGTTAACCTGAAATGTATTGTCTCCTCTTGATAAAAAGTATGTCATTATTAACAATGCATTGTCAATGTTTGTTTGTTTTTCATTTGGGGGATAATGACTCAACTGCAGATGACTTGAGGAAACTATGGTTTGTTAGAAAATGGTATAGCAAATATGAGTTTTTGCTAACTTTGGACAACATTTAATATATGTAGATGTTATATATAATAATAGATGTTTGGGGCTTTGCGTTCTCCTCGAAGAGAGCTTCGCAACGAGCCAAACTACGTCCAAAATGGAGTAGAGATGAATGAGATATCGTGACTCAAAGTGAGGCACGTGGAACACAAATCTGGAACTATCCCACATCGCCCAAAGTGTGAAGTGGGATTGGGTTTATAATGAAACCTTGGTAGTTGCTTGTAAATTCTTTTGTGGGGTTTATGCTCCCACGCCTACGCGCGGAGAACGACCATGTTGGGTTCGGTTCCACTGAACTCATGCGAGCCCGCGCGACCTGCGGACACGAATGCAGCTCCGGTGGATCACCTACGCGCAGTGTTATAAGGTTCCAGAATATTTCTTTGGCTTGTTGACCAAGATAGGGTTTGCTTATATACAGGACCATTCTCGTTCATTTTTTAGCAGCCAAAAAACATACTCTGAATATACCATACTCAGCGGCGGTTGAGCAGTCTTCAACATTTCAAAATCGTGTGTATTAGCAACTATCTTTTCTTTGGCTTGTTGACCAAGATAGGTGAATTTCAGCAACTATCTTTTCTTTGGCTTGTTGACCAAGATAGGGTTTGCTTATATACAGGACCATTCTCGTTCATTTTTTAGCAGCCAAAAAACATACTCTGAATATACCATACTCAGCGGCGGTTGAGCAGTCTTCATCGGTCAGAAACCTCGACCCTTTCCGTAATCTTTCAGGTCAGATTGTCTAGTTCCGAATATACCATACTCAGCGGCGGTTGAGCAGTCTTCATCGGTCAGAAACCTCGACCCTTTCCGTAATCTTTCAGGTCAGATTGTCTAGTCCGGCTGTACAACAGCTTTGGACACGAGCCTCGTTCTTTTACTGCTTTAATTATCTGTTAATTCTTTCGATTTATTTACTTGTTAATGTTATTCGATTTACGCTATTAAAAGTATGCAGGTTTCCCAACAGGTTGCACTGTCAAAGGTGCAGATTGATTTCATTTCATATGTAAAAGGATTCAACATTACCTGACCTTTAATGTTTGTACATCTGATCATCCTATAATCAAAGATTCACATTTTCTTCTCCTATTGATGTGTATTCTAATTTTCTGTATTCTAATAATTTCACCACATAAGAAAAAACAAAAAAGAAGACCAAAAGCTAGTTCTGTATGTTAGTCCTCGGAACGAGGACTAACTCACAGAACCCGACACTGAAGGTGAAATATATTATAAATCCTTGAGAGCTTTAGAGTAAAATTCCCAGTTCGGGCTTGTTTCATCTATGGCATGTTGACCAAACGGGTGTTGCTCTACATACATCTTTGCATTGTCAGTGGCTGCTATACCTTCCAGATAGACTCGAAGATCGCCATCAGGACCTGCAAGAGGTAATATATTAAACCATGCAACATTTTCAATCTCTGGATATGAGGCAATGAGAAATGATGGTGTGATTGCACCTCAGCAAAAGAAGTAAATTGTTTAGCTGAATTTCAATAAAACAATAGCAACGATAATAGAAAAAAATCTCATATTAAATTAAAATATTAAACCTGTCTTCGCACCATATTTAAGAAGTATCTGTCACGAGTTTAGAAAAATAGCATTTTTTTACCACACCCTGCATTATTTTACTGAAACAGAAAGTAATAAAAACAACAGTTGAGCACAGTAAGTGAACGGTAAGAATACTAACCTAAAGCATTATCATTAATATCCTTATAGCTGTATGACAAGGGAAAGATTCCAGTGTGCTTCTACAAGACAATGAATTTATTCAAAATCATAACGGATCAATACAAGATAATCAAAGCAATCGAAATCAAGATCGAAAATAAGTCTTACAGGATTAAGCAACGCCTTATATGGAGTATCATCCAACAACAATGTATTTGATTCATCAAAATATCCATTCTCAGAAGCAAAATTCGGACCAAAATTTTCCCATATCTTCTGCAGATTCTTAAAGACTATGAACTTATGCACGCATTCAAGGCTCCTGGCATTCGAATTAGCGCAGTCGGATAAGTCCTGAAAGCAACAATACATATCTAAATGAATCATTGCCCAATTCCAGTAAAGGTAACAGAATCAATAAGGACTAATTTACAAGACCTTATTGACTTCTATCACTAAAACGCGTGTATTCAATAAAAGTCCAATTAACTATGAGACACAATTGACTGGATTCAATAGAAAAAGAGCTAGACGATACTTACCCAAAGAAACAATAGCTTGTCCTTTAAGTCTCCCAGCAAATAATCAACCACAGGGACTAAAATTTTCCTATTAATAATTTAACGGGTTACAGTAGCGCTCACTACGTATTAAAGGATAATATGAACTATGAAGCGTAGTATGCGTAGATTTAGCAATACCTTGTTCTTGAAGACCAAATGGCGACCTCAAATTTCTCAAAGCAGAATGCTAAAAAGTCATCCAGGAAGGGTCTCTTGAATACTGCATTGTAACGAACAAATTTCCATAAAACTAGTGATTTCGATTTTCATACTAATCAAATAGACAAGGTGGAACAAATCTTACTTGCCCGTTTTTTAATATTTATATCTGATTTGCAATCTTTTGGTGGTGGTTGAATGATATCTGCGAGCAAGCCATTTACATCAAGAACAAGAAGCATCTTCCTCGATCTTATGACATGGCTTCTCTTAGGGTCCCCTCCATTGTGATCATTGAGGATTTCCAGATTTCCAATGGTCAAATTTTCAGAAGGATTCTGGACTATAGTCATATTCATCGGCATGTCACTTGAAGAAATATCTTCCAACCCACTATCGGCAATTTCAGTATCTTCTACCAGTTTCTTCTTCTTCTTTGGCTTTTTTCTCTTTTTAATTGCTTCACCATTCGGTTCAAGGCTTGTGCTTCCACTTGAGCCCATCTCACCATTCGCTTGTCCTGAGTGCTCTGCTCCTTCTGATATGTTCATCGCATCAGTAGTTTCTGTCCTAGTTGAGTCTATCTTATCATCAACAAATTCTGTGTAAACTGTTTTTGACACCAAACTCTTCACATAACGAATTAAGCTTATGCTTAAGCCCATCTCCCCAATGACAATTTTTATGTCGTCTTCTCTTTTAGACCCTGCTTTTTCTCTGGTATCTACCACAGTTTAACTATGACAAATAATGATGACGAACTTCCGCCTGGCACACAATTTCCAATACCTTCTCTTATAGAACCTGATTCTAGAATTACACCTGACCTTTTTGTCCCAATTTTATCTTCGTACTGCAACGATTTATACTGATTAGAAATGCTACAATGACGTTTACATACTGGTGAATGTGAAATTGCTAAACAAGATACCAACAACACAACCACTGAACCACAGTCATAATTCACACAAACACAAACCTCAACACACTAATAGCTAAAAAGCCCTAATTTCAAATTAACAATATAGAAATGCATCCCCTTGGGATATGACTAATGATGTAGTGTAAAAAACGAGATAACACAAATTGAATCTGTTGATACAAACGAATACCAAAAACAATCTTCCAACTATCGTTGATTCAAAAGAATACCGATAATCAGGCAAACTCCAACAACCGTTGATTCAAACGAATACCGATTATTGAGAGAATCTTAGCAAGAACCACCAAGAATAGATTGATCAAAGCAAAGCTTTATTATCAATATCAAAACATTAAACTATATTCTACATCATACCCTTGCACATCCTTTTATAGGAGAAGGAGTGCTTACATGTTAGCCTTCTAGGGCGTTGTGGGATATAAGATAAATATAAACGTAAACTACGAAATTACGAAATTACGAAACTACAAAACACGACATATGATGAATGCAGAACTGCATCAACTAACCACCACCCAAGTGGCCTAATTGTAAGGATTTAAGATAAGGGTGTTTGGATTAGTTTATTTGGCCGGCTTATAGGCTTATTTGAATATGTAAAACCTCATAAGCTCACTTTTTACGGCTTATTAGCTTATTATGTTAACCTTATGGACTTAGGGGGTGTTGGCTAGGCTTATTAGCTTATATGGCCCGAATAAGTCCAAACAAAGTGTTTGGCTAAGCTTATATGAGTGAGATGATGAGCTTATATAAAAGGGTTTTTCTAAGCCTCAAATTGTGGCTTTTTTTAGAGGGGGTTTGGCTTATATAACATATTTCATTTCAAATTATAATTTTACCCTCAATTATACCTAATCTAATATTTATGTTCTTTAAGCCATGTCTTGTTTTGGTCATTTACCAACTTAAGATAAACAAAATACTTGAGCTTATAAGCTTGTTAAATATAAGCTAATCCAAACAGAGCTTATGATATATAAGTCATAAGCTACTTATATAACACTAGCATAAGCCCAGTTAACAAGCTTATAGGGTGTTTGCCTAAGCTTATGTTTTGGGCTTAAGCTTATGTTTCAAAAGCGGCTTATGGCTTATAAATAATAAGCCTACAAGCCCATATATATCGTCTGGCTTAGCTTATTATAATTAATAAGGTAAATTAACAAAAAAGTAAATGAACATTTAAGGGTGTTATTATAAAATGAGGGTATACAACTCCTTTTATATGACATATCTTAAATTATCCTATTATCCTCGAATAAACCACAAAATTTGAAAAGCCCCTCGTATAAGCTCATAAGCCCAATCAAGTTGAACCAAACACTTGATTAGGCTTATTTTTGGAATATAAGCTTAAAAGCTCATAAGCCCCCTAAATAAGCTTAAACAAACACCCCTAAGCCAAACACCCCCTTAAACAAACCATAAACTCATGTTGATAAGTTCAGAAGCCGAAAAAAGCGAGCTTATGAGGTTATACCAGATTCAATTAAGCCCATACACCCATACCTCCTCTAAAGAGGTTTAGGGTTCAAACCTCACTTGGTACACATTCGGGGGTTGGTTCAGAGAAAATGGTAGAAAAATCCTATTATCCTCAAATAAGCCACAAAATTTGAAAAGCCCCTCATATAAGCTCATAAGCCCAATCATATAAGTTGAACCAAACACTTGATTAGGCTTATTTTTGTTATATAAGCTAAAAAGCTCATAAGCCCCCTAAATAAGCTTAAACGAACACCCCTAAGCCAAACACCCCCTTAAATAAACCATAAACTCATGTTGATAAGTTCATAAGCCGAAAAAAGCGAGCTTATGAGGTTATTCCAAATTCAATTAGGTCCATACACCCATACTTTCTCTAAAGAGGTTTAGGGTTTAAACCTCACTAGGTACACATTCGGGGGGTTGGTCAGAGAAAATGGTAGAAAAATCCTATTATCCTCAAATAAGCCACAAAATTTGAAAAGCCCTCGTATAAGCTCATAAGCCCAATCATATAAGTTGAACCAAACACTTGATTAGGCTTATTTTTGTTAAATAATCTAAAAAGCTCATAAGCCCCCTAAAGAAGCATAAACGAACACCCCTAAGCCAAACACCCCCTTAAATAAACCATAAACTCATGTTGATAAGTTCATAAGCCGAAAAAAGCCAGCTTATGAGGTTATTCCAAATTCAATTAGGTCCATACACCCATACTTTCTCTAAAGAGGTTTAGGGTTTAAACCTCACTAGGTACACATTCGGGGGGTTGGTCAGAGAAAATGGTAGAAAAATCCTATTATCCTCAAATAAGCCACAAAATTTGAAAAGCCCCTCGTATAAGCTCATAAGCCCAATCATATAAGTTGAACCAAACACTTGATTAGGCTTATTTTTGTTAAATAAGCTAAAAAGCTCATAAGCCCCCTAAAGAAGCATAAACGAACACCCCTAAGCCAAACACCCCCTTAAATTAACCATAAACTCATGTTGATAAGTTCATAAGCCGAAAAAAGCCAGCTTATGAGGTTATTCCAAATTCAATTAGGCCCATACACCCATACTTCCTCTAAAAAGGTTTAGGGTTTAAACCTCACTAGGTACACATTCGTGGGTTGGTCAGAGAAAATGGTCGAAAACGGTCACACGGATACGTGAGTAGTTAGTTAGGCCGCAAACATATGAGTCAAAAGACTTAACCACCCGGATAGCCTGGACCAAGAAAACCTCACCCATTTACCGTAATAAATGTACAGCATATTATTAACCTACACATACTTTAACCAGTCCAAATATGTATGTTCAAACGAATATTACATGGACACATGAGTAGGAGAAAATAAATGTCACAAAAGAACATAAATTGTACTGTAACAAATATACATTAAATTGTTTAAGGAACAAAAAGTGGATGATATATACCTGAGATGAGATCGATGTTAAGAATGTTGTTGTTTGGTGTTCGTCAACCTTGTATTATGTCAGTATGAAACAAACGTTTATAATAAAAATTGACTCTTGGTTTCACTTGGTTGCCAAGCAAAGGTTTGCGTACAGTGTAATATATATACCCTCGCCTGACCCGACCCGACCGGACCCAGTTACTCCTTGTGTCTTTAAGCGGATGTCAAAGAGCCGATAGTCAAAAGTCAAAAGTGTTATTTTGTTACAATGGAAAAAGTTTAATTAAATTGTTAAGATAGTTAAAAATCTCTCGACAAGGCGTTAAAGATGTGTTGAATTGTTAAGATAGCTAAGAATCTCTCGACAAGGTGTTAAAGATGTTGTGTGACATTTTTTTTTGGAACGGTAATTTGTAGCTACATGGCCCCTAGCCCAGAAGGCGTAGCGAGCCCACACAACCAGGTTGGGTCCAGCCCAGAAGGCAATGGCACCCTTCCCTTTACACACGCGGGAGGAAATCCCTATCGCCCTAGACAAGACTCGAACATGAGACATTGCCTAGGAGGGTAAAACCTCCATACCATTGGACCAAATGCCCGTTGGTAGATGTTGTGAGACATGTTATCTTAAAATGGAAAAAAGTTAATCAAATCGTTAAAATACTCAAGAATTTTTATCTATGAAGTAAAAGATGTCGACAGACGTGTCGTCTTTTAGTAGACAAGATTTTATTACATAACTATAATACTCATGAATGTCTCGACAAGATGTTAAAGATGTCAAGAGATGTATAGTGTTAAAATGGATAAAATGTAAATCAAAACATTAAAGTAATCAAGAATCTCTCGACATAGCGTTAAAGATGTCGAGAGACGTGTCGTTTTTAAATGGACACCATTTAATAAAATCATTAAAATACTAAGAATCTCTTGACATAGTATTAAAGATGTTAAGAGACGTATTCTATAAACTGGAAAAGTGTTAATCAAATCGTTATAATACTCAACACTATCGACATATCGTTAAAGATTTTGAGAGAAACATTGTTTTAAAATGGACAAAATTTAATCAAATCATTAAGACTGGGTGTAGTGTGGTGACCGCGATCACTAACTCAACACATCATCACATAAGTTTTTCAACACCACACACATAGTGTAATAACACAACCAACATCACCAACAAAACATACTCCACTTAAATCCAAACATATCCCACACTAATCACACATATATAAAAAAAGAAAAAAAAAGCTAATCGTTCAGACGATCGACTTATGCTCAAAACTGGTCTAAGACGTGTGGGTGGGGAAGTGGGTTTTCAGCTAGAACGCGTGTTTGGGAGGTTAGAAGCGTTGTCCACAACCTTACTACACCCAACCTATAATACTCAAGAACTTTTGGACATGATGTCGAGAATCTTGGACAAAGTTGTCAAATAAGTTTCAATTTTTTACATTTGGCTTAATGTAAAAAGCCTGTTAGTGCAAAGATAAAGATATTTTAACTAAACAATCTCTTATGTTAAACGTGTAACTTGTAATATATAACGTAAAATACACAAGTTTCTTTTAACCATATATCATCTCAACATATATTCCTCAACACGTTTTGACGTCTTGAGTCTCCTCATGCTTCAACACAGGTTCGAATATATTTTTTATGTTGCATTACGATCAAAACATCTAACAAACCATTGAAAATGCTTAAAATGTATGTTGGTGCAACATTGACTAAGATCTCCTTTATGTTTTAATGATGACGAATAAACGTTCACAAAACGTAAAATCACAAACGGTATCTTAAATCCGCAAAACCGGATTTCACTATCTGGCGCACTGGCCATGCGATTCATTTTGCGGATTTAACACTTGTCGGCTTTCCTCTTACCCGACACATGTGGAAACTTAAATAAAGGTATGTATATGATATTTGAGCATTTAAAAACACTCCAAATGAGGTTTAGACTTATAGAGGAGCAAAAACGAATCCTCCCATTTTTTCCATAAAACATCAACTCAAATCTTTTATAAATGCCTCTAGCCAAGGCCGAAATTTCTTTCTAAACCTAGTATGATCATATTTTCAACATACCAACAAACGAAAGTTCTCATTTGTCCTTAATCCGGATTTACGATGATCTTAATCATATAACGAGCATTACTCCCGTTTTGGTCAAACCAAGTCAAAGGTCACTTTGCGTAAATGAATTCTTTCCGGTCATGAGATATGCTTTACTTATGATGCAAAGCAATTATCTTCTTTGCATCAAAATGATTAACGATCAAATTCATTGTTTCTCGGATTTACAATTGATCATAATCATATAACAGGACTCCCGCATTGGTCAAACTAAGTCAAAGGTCACTTTGCTTAAACGCATCATTTCCCGTTATGGGATATGCTTTACTTAAGAAGCAAAGTACTTAGCTTGTTGGCACCAAGATGATTAGTGATCAAATTCATTTTTGATTATCATGGATTAAAGTCTAAATGACTAAATGAGTTTATGTATTTGGAAGTTAATCATACTTTGACTTTTCTTACTTCCTTACCCTTAAATGTTTTTACAAACTCACATGTATTCCTTACTTGTACAAGTCCTCACTTCCTCTACACACTCCTACGACCCATTCTTCCTAATCACTTGTTTAACATTCTTACCCAACAAGTATTTCATTCTTTCACACATACTCCAAACATCTTTCTTAAACCATCCCATAATCACATATGTCCACTCCTTTCTCTCTTATTGACAATGTGATTATTAACGCAAATCAATCCTTTGATTTCATCCTAAACATCATCAACTTCATACTTATCTTCCTAAACATTCTTCAAACATAAACACCCTCCTTCACATAAACCTTCACCAAATAAACCTCAAACCTTATCCTTACAATGCCAACTCACATTCCCTTACACAATGTACTTCTCTTGTACTTGTTGTACCTTTATGTCTCATACATTTCCAACCAATATATCTCATATCTTTTCAAAACATTCTCCACCACATATTCACTATTCACCTTCTTCTCCATACAATTCAAATGACACACACACTCCATCATCCTCACTCTTGATCAAGCCATGTCATCAATCCAAGTTACCACTCTCTTCTCTTTTCCACCCTTAGATTATTTTTCAAATAAACATAACAAACACACTTTCACCTCTACCCTTGATCAAGCCACCTCATCAATCCAAACTCCCTCGTTCTCTTCTAAACCATTGAATTGACGCTTCATCTAAAACAAACATAACTTTTCTCACAAACATTCACTTCTTACTCACACAACAAACACAACCTCCTTTCTACCCTTGATCTTGCCACTTAACCAAGTGTCCTCTTCACATCCTCACCCTCTATTCAAACAAGATCAAGAGACTCCCTTCTATCACATCATTTCTTTAACACCCCCATTTTTACAACGCAACAGAATCACAATGGGTGTTAATTCATAGCACAATCTACCAAGATATAGAAAACGACTCAAAAGAGACGTTTATAAAATTCATGTTCCATCATAAGAAAATCAGAGTAAATTGTGTTTTGTCCCAAAAGGATCGTTACCAAATACATCACCACGTTTAACAAAGTAATTGTTTTAAAATTAAAGACATTGTTTTGCCAAAACATGGAACACATGACAACTTTTACCAAAAGACCACACGCACAAGACCTCCATACCGTCGTTGCCTTCACCCTTTATTCCCTGAGATAAAACATGCTTAAAACGTCAACAAAATTGTTGAGTGAATCCACAAAGTTTATAAACTTTGAGTATAAAACTTAGAACACAACTATAACTTTTGTTAGCCTCAAAATATTGAGTCGAACAAGAAAGCTCGGTCACTCGATGAGGAATCTTTAGTCTTTATCTAAATATACGTTGTAATAGGCTAGAAAGAAAATCGGGCTCGTTTAGTAATCTAATATTGTATGTGTTGAGGGTTTAATCCCAAGCAAAACCCGAGCCCGGTCCGTGTTAGAAAAGCTAGGTGTCCAACATGTGATATCTAACTATAAATACCCCCTCTCCACACATAGAGAAGGGTTGGTTGGTTGTTTCATTTCTTTCTTCAAGCAATCCGACCTTTCTTTTCTTTCTCTCTACCTTCTCTTTACTTTCTCTCTCTAGTTCTTCATCTTATTTCTTCCTCTTATTTCTTGGTTAATACCATGGTGAAGTGAAGTGATTCTTGGTTCCAACAAGTGGTATCACTCGCCTCGGGTGGGTTTAGTGATTCGTTGTGGTATTTTGGTTTGAGCTTATTCGAGTTTTTGGGCTTATTTAACATTCGACTTATTTTTTTTCTGTTGCTTATTTTGATAAAAGTTTTTTTATAAACCAAAACTAATTATATTTAACAAAGTTTTAGTGGTTTAAATGTGCTTTATTTCAACTCATTTTGTGCTTTAGTAGACTAATTCTTGTTCTAAATGAACGGGTTTTAAACTTATATACAGCTTCTTGTTCACGGTTTATTCTACTAGCTTTAGAGTAAAACTTAATTTGTGGCCTATTTTCCTTCCAAATAGCTTATTCAAGCCTTTTGTAGCTTATTTCAGCTTCTTAGGGGAACATTGCAACACATACAATGTATCATTTCCAACTTTCCTGTATTGAGCTCATGACACAGAAAATTAACACTGAATATTTATATATGTCTATAATTGCCCCTCCCTTAGGTATTATTGCCTCATACCTACAATAACTCAATACATATCGTCCGTTGACAGGGTGTTCTCAATATGAATTCATACCGCGGACGGGGTTGTCAAGCCCAATAGATCTATTAAATGAATTAGCGTTTACGTAAGGCAATAAGGTTTTAAAATTAGGCGACTTCGGAAATAAGCTTAATCAGTGCGGAATATTATCTTTAAATCGGGTTCCAGTTTACATAAAATCACTTGTGCTTCATTTTTAAAAAAGCTCATATGTAATCACCATACGCGGAGTTTCCATAAAACAATCAAATAGATTAAGCCGATTGCTATGAACTCACCTTAAGCAATGAGATCTATCGTCTTAACCACGCCCATTATAATAGTATATATATTTATATATATATATATACTTTATATAATATATGAATATATTTATTATATATATTTAATATATATATATATATTTATTTTTATATTATATATATTATATAGAGAATGTTCTATGTAGTTCACTATATATAATCAAAGTCCAATCCACTTAATTCAACCATCATTTTTTTCCATCTAAAGGTTTAGATTAATTTTTATTTTATTTAATTAAAATAACCCACTTTCATCCTATTTTTTTAAAATTAAAATATCTCACACATAAACAGTTAATCGTTACGCAAGAAACGGAAACTTACTTCGCGTCGAGATTTAAATATTCTTTCTATAGTGGGTCACTTACTTTATTACTTTCGAAGAACTTTTTTTTCGACTTATTTTTTTGATTCACGTCTGAAAATTTCACTTGTGACTTTATCAGTAAACATGTGATTTTGATTACAAATCACATGTGATTTTTTCTGACGTAGTGAAAAAAAATAATTCTGGAAAAAATAAATTCGTCGAAAGCAGTATATAGAAGTGCAGCTCTATAGAAAGATAAAAAAAATTTCTCATTCGCGATACTTTCGTGAACTTTTTTTCCCGATTTTTTTTCAATCACGTATGAAAAACATCGCGTGTGATTATGTGAACAAAATCACATGTGATTTCATTAATATAAGTGTGAATTTTTTTTTTTCAGACGTTACTGAAAAGAAATCGAAAAAAAAACAGTCGTCGAAGTAGTAGAAGTGCCCTTTATAAAAAGTTAATAAAAAATACCGTTGCGATTACTTTGACGATCTTTTTTTCCCCAATTTGTTTTCAATCAGTCTGTAAAAATCACATGTGATTTGGCTATCACAATCACATGCGGAATTTTGTCAGACGTGATTGAAAATAATAATAATTATAAGTTCGTAAATAGATATTAAAGTGACAGGGGTGTCCAATCTATAGAAAGATAAAAAAAATAATCGTGCGATGGTGTTTTTTTTGGCCGATTAACGATTTATGTTGCTAGACTATTTGAAGTTTTACAGAAAAAG
This sequence comes from Tanacetum coccineum, assembly GCA_026074375.1. Lineage (NCBI taxonomy): Eukaryota > Viridiplantae > Streptophyta > Magnoliopsida > Asterales > Asteraceae > Tanacetum > Tanacetum coccineum. The sequence continues at coordinate 34,174 of BQNB010035922.1, read as the reverse complement.
GTGGAAGGAAATTGGGTTTTTTTTATTATGGATGATAAAAATGATCAGAGAAGTGGTTATGATTCAACCCATTTGTTTTTAGGATGACCATGTCTCTTTAGGGATCTTCAATAAAATTTAATATTTATATATATATATAATATTCATATATATATTATATATATATTATATATATATATATATATATATATAGGATTCAAATAAGAAGAAAATTTATAAATGAGTATTGATGAGAAGGAAACAACAAACACATTTAAGAATGACCTAAAAAATGGAATGCATCTCCCCTTAAAATTTTCTCTTCTATTTAAAATGTGTGGCTAGAAATCCTTCTTATTCTTCTTATTATACTTTTACTTCTCATCGGATCCATATATATATATATATATATATATATATATAACGGTACACTCTGATACCAGGAATAGGCATCGATTCTAAACAAACACAAAAATAATAGAATGTATTATAGTTGATAGGATCATCCTCTCATGAAGTATAAGCTTAGCTTTGATTCATGAGAGTTTATTTGTCATTCAATCGGGATAGTGTTCCGCAACTATCCTATGTAAATCTTTTATTCATTTCTAATAAGATTTATAAGCATTGAAAAAGTACAAATTATGTTATTAGTTGTCTAGTGGGTATTGTATAAAACTTGTTCTTCACTTCTCAAAGTATTCATGTTTTACACAATTATTAGGACCAACAAGTGGTATTAAGAGCCTATGGTTTATTCTTATGATCCAGATCCTTTTGAATGGCTACTAATTACATTTGAGCCATGTCAAAAATTATAGTGTAAAACTTCAAAAACTGCTACTGTTGTTGCAATTTTTGAGAGGGAGAGTACACTTAATTTTGACTAAAATGGCAAAAACCCACTCGCTGATGAGTCCCACCAACAAATACCTACTCACTGTCACACCTACAAACACCTATATTCAACCTAAAAAAACCAGATCGTGAAATATCCTCATACCACAAACCCAGATTCCGATCTCAAAAAATTAAAAAATCATCACCACATAACAAATCCCTACAACCCTTTTATCACAAAATAAACAAAACAAATCGGTGCTCACAACCCATCACAAAAAATCATGTCGACATCTACACGTCACAAATCAAAAGCTTCGTATCCCCACACACAAACCAATAACAACTCTCAATCACAGATCTATTCATCAAAAATCTCATGTCATAATAAAAATAAATAAAAAACCAGCCTATATTTCCTTCATACAACAACTCAACAACAACAAGATCTCACATAGCAAAAAACCATCATCGTCACTTTCAAGAAGAACAAAAAATCACAACAAAATCATTCACAAATAAAAACTTATTCACAAATCCGTTCACCATCACTACAATCAAATCCAAAACTAAAACCCAAACAATACATCCAACAACAGCAGTGGATACTTTCTGAAAAAGGGAGGCGGATTTAAAAGAAACTGAAAAGGGTGATAATGGTTAGTTGAAAGGGAATTTGGTTTATGGTTGCGGTTTGTTGTGAATCAAAAGCAGATGGGATAAAATGGTTTGTGAATCAAGAAGTGTGGTTGATGGGATAAAATGGGTTTGTTCAGATATATGAGATGTTTATCACTGATCGAGCCTCACTAAATATTTGACACTGAGTTGTTTTGTAGTGAAGAAACTGATTATAAAATCAGTGGGATTATAACTGATAAAGGGCTTGGGTTATAAAGATGAAAAAGGGTTGTCCTGTTTCGGGCTTAGCCTGAATAAAGTGGTGGCCGAAAAAAGAGTGATATTTGTTCAGGTTGTTCAGTGTCAGTGAATGGTAAGTTGGATTCGTTTAGTGTAAAAATAGGAACTAATAAAAATTTATTAGTGAATACTTACCATTGAATGAATAGCGTTTTGGGTTTTCGACTTAGAAGAAAATTGGTGATAGTTTATTTGGTGTCAATTCCCGAGAACACATGGGTTGAAGTATGTGGCGATGTAGTAAGGTTGTTCAGTGTAATGGGAACTGGTATAAAAATTATATCACTAGCAGTTTTGGTTTCTTGGCTGGGGGGCGGATCCAGATATGAGAAGCAGTACCTTAGACCCAAACTGAGTCCCACACTGAACTTGAATGAGTTTCAGATAAGGGTCAAGCTCAGCGGCAAAATTAGTACTTAAATCAGAGTCCTTAAACTCGTAGAGACTCCGAACCAAAATGAGTAGTTCAGTGTCTTGAGATACTGATGTATGTTCAGTATCTTGATAAGCTAATGCATATAAAAAGGAGTGTAAAGTTCAGTGGATATAAGTTAGAAGATGAAAGGCTCTTGGTGTCTAAGCAAGTGTAGGTATAAAAATCAGTATTAAATCGATGACACTGAATCGAGCCACTGAAAACATGAAACTGAATGACTCCCTGAACCCGTTACAGCTTGATGATAACATTCGGTGTTCCTGAAACCATCACTCCCTGAAGCCGATGACTCACTGAATCTGATGACTCCCTTAAGCGATGGAGTCCCTCAAACTCATTGCGACTCTGAACCCGAGAGTCCCTGAGTATGGACACTGAACCCGAGGAATTTATGATAACGTCTTGGTGTCCCTGAAACTATCATGTCCCTAAACCCAAGTACTCACTGAATCTAACGACTCCCTGAGGCTATGGAGTCCCTGAAACTCAATGTGACTCTAAACCCGAGTCTTTGAAATATAACATATCCCTGAAACCATGTGCAACTCTATACGAGTGGAGTCGCTAAACTCATGGTAACACTGAACATGAATCCCCTGAACGTGAACTTGATGGTTCCTTAAATCAAAAACCTAAAACCGTTAAGTCCTTGAACCCGAAGGTCTTCGAAACCAAGTGTGTTCAGTGTGATGGGAATGATATAGTGAATAACAATGGGGTGCTCAGTGTTTTGGAGGAACTGATTTAAAAATAATCAGTGAGTTAGTTCATTTTTAAGTGAAATTGAAATGAATATAGGTTTGTTCAGTGTTGTTGAAACTGATGAAAAAAATCAGTGGGTTTGTTCACTTTGCGGGGAACTAAGATCTCAATGTGTCAGATTAAAAGGGTCTGAGATTTTTCTATCATGAAGCAATGGAGACTGAAGAGAATTTTGGATATGTGATTCAGTTTTAAAACCCCAAACTAAACCCAGGGACTGAATTAAAAAGAAAAACCCTCCCAAAGCTGAACTCTCTGCTCTGAACCTGAACCTCACAAGTTGAACCCCAAACCTACTCTCTACACACCTAGACACTTACCCTTTCATAAAACCTGAAACCGAACCCCCTGAACTTAACCCTCAAATGAACCCCATTAAACCCCACTACCTCAACCAAAGTTCCTCACTTCCATTTAGGCTATTTCTATATTAAAATAGGGGGAGATTGTTGGGTCAAATTTGTTCCATTTGTCCCTGAGAATATTTGAATATAAAATAGCCTCATTGATAAAGAATTCACTGAGTGTTGTAAAAAGCTCAATCAAGAATGACAAGCCTCAGGGACGTCGAAGACCAACTGAAGAAACACTTTATCTCACTGATGCGGTGTCAGTGAGTAAAGTACAGTGAGTAAAGTACAGTGAGTAAAGTACATGAGCTACAAGCAACATGAGAGTCTTTGAGATTTGACAAATATCTCAATAACCCTCAAGTGTCTATCACCATGAAAAGTACATAACGTTTATACTGTGTGTGCCGGGACCAGAGCAAGGAACAAAGAGTTTTTCAATAAAGGTGGAAACAATTATGTTCACTCAAAGAATGTTGTTGCTTTTCCAAAAGGGAACTCCACTGGTTGGATGGACACATCATCAACAAACCATCTCAACTTATTATATTTGTACTCTCCACTTATATAAGGGATATGTTTGTAATAGGGATAGACATCGATTCTAAACAAACAAAAAATAATACAATGTATTATAGTTGATAGGATCATCCTCTCATAAAGTATAAGCTTAGCTTTGATTCATGAGAGTTTTATTTGTCATTCAATTGGGATAATGTTCCGCAACTATCCTATGTAAATCTTTGATTCATTTCTAGTAAGATTTATAAGCATTGAAAAGTACAAATTGTGTTATTAGTTGTCAAATGGTATTGTGTAAAACTTGTTCTTCATTTCTTAAAGTGTTCATGTTTTACACAATTGTTAGAGCACTAGGTTTGGTTTGATGCCATGGCAAAAAACACCCATTTTTCTCCATAACACCAAAAACCGCCATAACACCAAAAACACCCTCATTGGTTAACACCAAGATTTTTGGTGCTATGGAGACCCTCATTTTTTTTTTTTACTTTTTCATATATTTAAGAAAATAAATTATTACAACTAAATTAAAACATTAAATCAAAAATAAAACTAATTTTAAAAAAAATTACACAAAACCTACCAACCCACCCACCTTCCCCCTTCTTCTTCTCCCCCCTTTTTCTTCTTCTTCGCCTGCACAAAAACACACACATAACAGCCCTCTCTCTCACACACATACTAGTTCTTTCAAAAAGTGAAAAAAATATATAAGGCACAAAAACGCGAGACGCGAAAACGCGAGCTGCGGTACGGTGTCTCGCGTTTTCGCCCACCATCTCGGCTGGTGGTGGCGGCAGAGACGCGAAAACGCCACCCATGGTGTGGTTCTCGAGCCGTGGGCTGGCGTTTTCGGTGATGGCTCAAGCCACCAGCCACCGCACTTTGTGCTCTTAGGACCAACAACGCGATTACGAGGAATATAAATCATAAAATGCATAACTTGCATATATAGATTTATCTACTACATATATATAATTATATACCACGAATCCACAAGTGCGACGCAAATTATTTATTTTGACGCTTCCAAAATAATTCTTATTAAATCCGTAAACAAGTCACGCCATCTTGACCCCTTTTTACATAAAAGATTTTCTCAAACTTCCGATGGACATATAAACTTCGTTTTTAAGAGTTACAAAACGTGCAATATATCGAAACGAACCTATGGACGAACACTATCAGATTTGAATGTCCAAAATAAATTTCAAAAATTTTAAAATAATTAAACTCGGCATGCAAATTTTCTGCTCAAAAATGCCTATTACAAAACCTCATAAAACTCCATTTTCCACATCCGACAATTTCAAAAAATATGCTTAACTATCCTATCTCCGTCCACTAAATTCATCAAATCCATGATTCAACCACAATAATTTACTCGACGCAATCGCACATGGATTCCTAGTAAAAATCATATGCATGCATTATCTATACATAAAATATCATCAAAACAGATTCAAAATATACTTACAAACAAGAATAGATTCAAAGAAAATCGACTACATAAATTTTGTTGGCTTCCCTTTTATTTCCGAAAATCAAACACACCCAAAATGATCAAACCAAATTTTTTTATTTTACCAAACCTTGTAAGATCACTAGATCTAATACCCATTCACTAGCTTTTACCCAAGAATCAAAGAAAACTAGCTCAATCAAGGATCTTGAGAATAACTCAATGCATGTTGATTTTTCTTAGTGGGATGAGTTTGTTTTAGCGTTTAGATGAAGAATATATATTTGGATTGTATTGCATGAAGTTGGATGATGGTTTATGGTGGTGGTGCTCTCGTCGGACACAAAGGAGAAGAAGGAGAGGGTGAAATTTTTTTCTAGCTTTGTTTAAATGAGTGTATGCGTGTTTTGGTTTATACACAAATAACCATTTGCTCTCATATATCACAAAATAAAACAAAATGTGGGGTTTGTTTTTGAGCTTATAGCCGGCCACAATGGCTTAGGCTTATGGTTTTTAATTTTTTTGTCAAATTATACACATTGTTTTGGGCTAAAACATTTAATAAAAATGCTAGATCATGCAAAAATAAAACTTTTAACACGGTTTTTACAAAACACGGGAAAATCCATAAATTTTTAAAAAATAGGATAATTAAGCTCTCGGAGCGAGAATATAAAATCTCTAACTTCTCAGATGCTTAAATGGATAGAAATCCCAAGCACGGCTTGCAATTAACCAATAACGGTGATTTATACAAAACCGGCTATAAATAAAATAACCATTTCCAACTAAAAGTAAGAATTAAAATCATGGATCAAAGTAAATATTGACCTGAAAACACGAATTGTTATAATGTCACATTATGACAACTCATACACAACTCATCCATCCTTATCTAACATGAAATGAATTTGAAATTCAAATTTCAAATTCTTTCCCCCCGTTCTCACCAAGCAAAGAATATTCCAATAATATTCCTTTGGTTCCTAACTAGCCATTTCTAATCTTTAGTTGGATCCCAACTAGGCTAGTTACCACTTGAGCCAAAATACCCCTTCCGCTAATTCTTTTCTCTTTTTATTTTATCGGATAAGCAAAACGCTTTTAATACTTCACAAACGTGTTATCAAATGGCTATTTGAGTTGGTTGGCCTTGAGTATAAGAATGATTAAAAGGTCATAGTGTGAAGTATAATTGGGGGTTTAACAAGAATGGGTATTTAAAACACCAAAGTCTAGAAGAAAAACAAACTCAAGATTCTGGCGCGCTAACGCGTGGGCAGCGCGCAAGATTCGAATTGTTTTTCAACAAATTGGGACTTTGGCCTATAAATACCCCCTCTTGGCCTTTGTATTCCCCACCTTTTTCAAACATTCTTTCCTCTTCTCTAATCCTCTAAGTCTAAACATCAAATGTTCTTAATCTTCTCTTCTATCATCTATTGAAGAACACACATCTCTGCAAGAGAGCCACACAAGTACCTAATTCATACTTGTGTGTTTTGTCGAGGGTCTTCTTTCTCATAGCCTTTCTATTAGAATTGAGTCTCTAGGCTAGGTTAGGAATTGGTTCAAACTATCTTATTTTAATCTATCAAGTTGTAAGGGAAGTCTTATATCAGTGGGATCAAGCCTAGATTATTGGGGATCTAGTTGGGGTTTGATAAGCTTCCAAGGGGATGTTGGTAGAGTCTCTAGTTGATCTAAGTGATCCTAGATCGGTTAAGTCGAATCACGGGTTCTTAGGGGTAGATTCCGAGGGTGGAATACCATAGGTAGTAACTCTTCTATGAGAGCGTCGAGCTTTGTTGAAAGTCGATGGAGTTAATTTGTAATATGGTTTATAGTTCACCATAAGGATTATACTAGGAATAGTATCGGTGTCGTGGATTCACAACTAGATGTACGAAAGGACTAAAGCCCTTCCCGAACCAGTATATATCATGGTGTCTCTTCTTCTCTCTTCTTCTCTTTATCTATTTATTGTTCTCTTTGCAAAGTAGTATAGTACACCACTCAGCTCTTTCAAGACTTAAAGTTTTATAAACTTCAAAGAAGTCAAGAGAACCGTATTCACCCCCTCTACAATTCGACAATTGGTATCAGAGCAGGTTATTCAAGTTTTCAAGCGTTAAAGCCTTCTCGAGAAGTCATTTTATGTTGAAAACTTCTTTTTAAAAAATTCGAAATCCTTACTCTGGGTTTTGAAAAAGTTAAGTAAGATCCATGGCTCAAGAAAACTATGTTGAGGGGTGTTCTATGCAAAGAACACCTTTGCTAGAACCCAATGGGTTTTGCTTTTGGAAAGCCCGCTTTGAGACTTATGTAAAGTCCAAAGACATTAACTTATGGCAAGTCATTGAAAACGATGATTTCTATTTTGAAGTTGAAGATTCCGAAACAAGGGAGAAGAAGGAAACATCGTATGAACTTTATGCAAAACTAGAAGGGGGGGTTGAATAGTTTTTCAAGATTTTTTTATCTTTTTAGATTTGTTTAACACTTTTGAAACTTTTTGTGAAGTGATCTAGATATTGATGTTTGACAATTAATAAGTAAGAGATGTAAGAGTAAAGAAAAGATAGAGTATAGAAAGAGATCACCGGGATACAAGTATTTATAGTGGTTCGGCTACAAGGAAACCTTCCTTGCCCTACTCCACTCCCCGAGTCACCTACTCTAGAGTTTGTTAAACACTAGTCACCGAGCTCCTTTCATTTGGCGGAGAAGCCTTCACAACGATGGTACACTTTTATAGGTTACAAAGATGATCACCGAATTTCTCATACACGAGAATCGATGATAACACAACTACACTTGATGTACAAGTAACAATACAACAATTAATCACAGCAAGATGATCTTTTGAAAGAAGTAAGAAGAAGAATCAAGATCAAGACACTTTTGATGCGTGCTTGAAACTTTCGCGTATTTAGAAATTCCTTTCTTGAAGTGAATTACCTACACAAGAATTAGAAGAAGAGATGCTAGAGAGAGAGATCAGTTGATTAGAGAGAAGATTAGATGAGAAAGGTGTGTCAAAACATGAGAAATGGCTTGGTATTTATAGCCAAATATTTTACTATAGGCCGGTTCTTCCGGTGCTGTTTACCAATGGCACCGGCTTGCAAAACTAAGGGCACCGGTAAACGGTAACTAAATCCGGATTTTGATTTGCAAAATCTTGAGAAATCTTGTGCAATCTTATGAGATTTTCCTTGGATTTGCTGCATTTGATTATACACTAAATGAAATAATTAAATTAATAAGTGTAAGATGATTTTGTGTAAAGTTAGGGTTTAAAAAGATTTGTGTACTTTTTTAAGTTGCACGTGTTTTTCTACAAAGATAGGAGATAGTAAAGAGATCATGTTTTGAGATGATAAGAGGTTTGAGAAGAATGGTGAGTTAGAATGGTTATGTTTTGTCATTAATAAAACCTAGGTCTAAGTTGATTGTAAAAACGTTTTGTTTAAAACCGGTTTATTTGTATTACCAATCTCCCCCTTTTTGTTGATGACAAAACATATTAGGGATGATTAGAATTGTATTTAAACTTGGTTACTTTCTCCCCTTTTTTGTCGAAACAAAAATGGAATGCAAATGTATGAGAAATGTCGAGATATTGTCAAGATGGAAAGCTCCCCCTTGATGAATGCTACAAAACAAATATGTTAGAAACAATGAGATATGCTCCCCCTTGCTTTGTGAGTACCTACAAAGAAAAGTTAGGGGTCCAAGAAATAGAAATGGCCTTTGTAGTACCGGCTAGCCGGTGCTGTCCTATGAAAGACACCTGTTCATTAGCTAATGGCACCGACTGACTTTAAAAAAGTCAAAGTTCACGAATTTTGAACATAATTTAGAATGGTAAAGAGACAACAATATAGCATAACTAATTTTTTTAGAGAGAGCATAAAGACATTACAATAAGACAAGAGATTCTTAACGAAGGTTCCTAATAAATTTATTATTTCGTTCTACTACTTAAGTCTTATTATTAGATGTTGTGCGTTATGACATTTAGGCGGTCGAGAATGTGGTTGAGAATGAATCACATTTCTCCTTGGAGGTTGTCGACCAAGACTTGAGTCCTTTGGCAATGTTCACAATACATCTCATGAGTGAGCAAGGGAAAAGGGTTGTTAGGTCCCAATGGCGAAAGAGGTAAGAGTTGAGATGGTGGAGGTGGCAAGCAATGTGGAGGGAGGGATGAGGTGTTGGTTCTATCTCCGGAGTCGGCGAGGGAAAAGTAGAGTGATAAATGCTTAATTGTATCTATTAATTACCCGGGATTTTGCCAAATAAAAGCCAAGAAAATGCCAAAAGGATAAAAAAATGTGTGCTTTTGTGTCTGTTGTGCAGGAAAGGATAATAAAGACAAAAGTGAGCAAAATCAGTCAAAACCGACAAAGAAACGGAAAAGACAAGACAAGAGTGAAGAATGGAAGCCAATCTTAAAAGCCGGATCAGCCCGATACAACAAGAAGAGAGTCAATGAAGAACCAATTGAAGAAAAAGGACTAATAATGTCAAGTTTCAAGATTACAAGGGCTCATTTGATGATTAAAAAGTCAAAGGGCCAAAATTGCAAAAGATGAAAGTTGTTTATAAAAGAGGAAAGAGGATATAGAAAGTTCAAGGGCCAGAAGTGTTAATTCCGAAACTTCTTTTACACTACATCTTGAAGAAGTGAAACGCAGGGACTGCTTTTGCATATATCTCAAAGTTTCAAAATAACACGCGGGTTTAAACCTGTCTATAACCGCCCTAACCTATTTTCCCGCCCAAACTCGCAATAAACCCAGCTTGCCAAAATCATTTCCCCGCTCCTCTACTCTTCACCCACCTCGTATTAAACCCATTGCCACATCACTACGCCCACGTGTCAGCAGCCTATTGGCCCAAACACCTCATCGATCATCATCAACGGCTGAAAAACAAGTTTACAAAGATCCAACGGCTATAAAAGATCGAAGCTATCATCCTCTCATCAACTCTCATCTATATATAAGCTTGTATTTCAGAGTAGGGAGTAGTAGTTAGTTTTTAGTTGTAATTTTCTTTTTAAAACTTTTGTAATCGTTTTTTTATATCAAGCTAATTTTTTCAGTTTAAGTTCTTAAAATTCTTCAATACTGTTCTAAAAGCTTTTCTAGTTACTCTTACAAGCTTTTATAAGCTGTTCTCATTTTACTTTACAAAAGTCAAAGTTTTTAAAAAAGTCAAAGAAAAAGTCAAACAAGCTTCAAAAAGCTTGCTTCTACTTTTCAGCTTTCAATTCTGTTCTACAAGTGTTTTTTACATAAGTTTGATTCAATTTAGCTTTCAAAAGCTAAATTGAGCCTTTATTTCATAATAATCCATAGTATTCTATCCATAAGCTCAAATAAGCTGTTGATTGTGAGTAATAAGCCAGAGAAGGATGGGCTTGGGATTGATTAAGTTTCATTTCCTACCAGCTGGACCTAGGGGTTTGATAGGTTAGAGTTAGGATTATTAAAAGAGCTAAGGACCTTTTGTAAGTTTCTCTCTTCTTAAAAGTAGTCATATTGCTTATTAAACTGTTTTATAGCTTCTAGTTAGCTTATTTTGAGATTTACTGCTTTAATTAGCTCTAATAATACTAACTTAGTTAACTCTTAGTCTCTTAATCTTAGTTTCCAAGTTTTAATCAAGTTTTAGTTTTAGATAGTTTTATAAGTCATAAGATAGCTTAAATGCTTGCAGCTTATTTCATCTATCTCTAGTGCTTATTTTCAGTGAAATTTTGCTTAAGGAAGTTTGATTAGCCTAGTTTTTAATCTGTCTTGGCTCAGTTAAGTTTAAAGTAGTTTAAATTTGAGTTTGTTCATTTTTAAGGAGTGTTTGGCATTAGACTTGACTTATATGCCAAACACAGGTTAGCTCACTTTAAGCTTCAAAGTTTACTTTTGATAGCTGAGATTAAGCTCTAGGATTGATTTTCATTAGTTTTCATAAGCTAGATATTAGTTTAGCAAGTTTTTCTAAGCAAACTTTACTTTTACTTTCTATGATGTCGACTTCTAGTAAGTCATTATCTACTAGAAGTGGAGAATTAGGAGGAGGGATTTCGTCAAACTTGACATTGAGAGATTCTTCGATTTTCATAGTCTCTTTATTTAAAACTATATAAGCTTTACTATTAGGAGAATAACCTAAGAATATACCTTCGGTTGATGTAGGGTCGAATTTGGTTAGGTAGTATTTGGTATTAAGGATAAAGCATTTACTACCAAATATTTTAAAATATTTTAAGTTGGGCTTTTTACCTTTGAAAAGCTCATAAGGAGTTTTTTCGAGGAAAGGTCTAATGAGAATCCTATTTAGAATGTAAGTGGAAGTGTCTACGGCATTACACCAAAACTTTTGAGGAATTGATTGTTCATTTAATAGTGTTCTAATCATTTCCTGTAGGGTTCTATTTTTACGTTCTACTACCCCATTTGATTGAGGAGTACGTGGAGCGGAAAAGTTATGAGTAATGCCATTAGCATCACAAAAAGCTCCAAATTGTACTTTATTATCAAATTCCCGACCGTGATCCGTACGAATTGAAATAATGGGGGACCCTTTTTGGTTTTGAATCTTTTTACTTAAAACTTCAAAATGATCAAAAGCTTCATTTTTATGTTTTAAAAATCTTGTCCAAGTATATCTTGAATAGTCGTCGACAATGACCAAAGTATAGAAGTTTCCTCCATAACTTTGAACGGCCGATGGACCAAACAAGTCCATATGTAAAAGTTCTAGACACTTTGAAGTAGAAACCATGTTTTTAGCCCTATGGCTTTCATGAACTTGTTTTCCGACGTTGCAGGCGTCACAAAAGAGTTTTTCAAATTTTAGTTTTGGTAAATTTCTAACTAGCTCTTTAGATGATAGCGATTGTATAATTCGCATATTAGCGTGACCCAATCTTCGATGCCATAAGGTCGAAGTATCATCTATAGAAGTTAGGCAAAGAGCGTCTTTTGGTGAGTTCCTCGTTTTTAAAATATAAAGCCCATTTTTCCTAGTTCCTTTTCCTATGGTTATGCCATCTTTGATTATTTCGCTACCGGTTTCACTAAATAAAACCTTACATTTCCTATCACATATTTGACCCACACTAAGAAGATTAAAGCTAAGATTTTCTACATGATTAACATTAGAGATAGAGAGAGAGTTATGAGTGATTGTACCTTTGCCGGTGATCTTACTTTTAGTGTTACCACCAAACAACACATTACCTCTATTGACCGATTTGTAGGATGTGAATAGATCTTTGTTTCCCATCATGTGTCTTGAGCAACCGCTATCTTGGATCCATTCATTTGGTTCAAGATTTACCTTTTGAAATACCTACATTCATGAAACAACTCAAGCATTTGGTCCCCAATATCTCATGGGTCGTAGTGGTTATGCATTCCGTTTGGTGGTCTCATGGGTCCGTTAGTGTTATGCATTCCGTTCTACTACCCCATTTGATTGTACATGGGTGGCTGAGATTGTTGTTCATATTATGGTTCATAGTTCCAACCTACTTGATGATAGTTCTTTTGATATAAACATATCGTTTCCTATGGTCGTTTTATGGGGTGTTTGGATTCTACTTTTTCCGTTGACCTCGACCAAGTTTTAGACTTGGTGGTTGTAGGTTACCTTTTGGTACTCCTAAAATGGACTTTTTGGTTATTAAAACAGAGTCGGTTTGCTTTACGATGTTTGTTTCTAGTTTCTTCCCATTTTCTGCAACATCATAAACAGCCTGGTGCTGGTTCACTTGAACCTAGCCGGTATGTATTGAAAGCACCGGCACAGCCGTTCAAACATGTAGGTTTTTGAAAATTAGGTGTCCAATTTTTTGGTTTTATCGATGCTACACGAAGCTATGACCTCCGTGAATCCTAATCCACACTTGTCTTTTGATGATTTTTGCATTTCGACCATTTTTCGCAAAGACGAACTACTATTTTCAAAACTAGCTAGTTTTAGTCTTAGATGATCTACTTCTATTTTAATCTTATCACAAGTATCACATTTGTCACTTAATCCTTTTCCTTTTTCTAGTATGTCTAGCTTTGTTTTAAGTTCACTAATATTTCTTTTTAGTGATTCATTTTTAGACTTTAGGTGTTTGTTCTTGCTAATGATTCTAAGACTAACTTGACAAAGGTTGTCATATTCATTTTGCCTAGACTCATTATCTAGTGATGAACTACTATAATAAAGAGTGTCGAAGGTACCCTCTTTGAGTGAGCCATGAGACATATTTCTTCTTTTGGACTGTCCCGACTATCGCTCCAACTCCCCGACAAGAAGGCTTTTGATCGCTGGAGTAGTATTTTAAGGGCAATCACTAATTAAGTAATTGGATCACACATTTGAAGCAATCTTCGTTCTTTCCCTTTTATCTCTTTGATTTTTCAAAAAGTTCTTTTTGTCTCATAGAGTGTCGACAAACTTGCCTCTTCACAAAGAACTTCTAAAGTCCCTTACACCATTGCATATTCTTCATCATTGCTATCCAAGGAAGATGCGTCATCATCATTTAATACTTGTCTTGCCTTGAGTGCGAGAGACTTGTATTTTTCTTTCTTGTTCTTTGCAACTTCCACGTCTTTTTCAAGAACTACTTCATAGACTTTGAGGTTGCCAACAAGCTCATCTAGGAATAGCTCTGACAAGTCTTTTGATTCTTCTATCGCCTTTGGTCGCCATTTCGATGGAAGAGCCCTTAATAATTTCCTGACATGATTACGACTTGAAAAAGATTCATCAAGTGCTTTAAGAGATGTAATAATGGTATTAAATCTAGAAAAGGCACAATCAATAGTTTCATCTTCAGTAATCGTAAACTCTTCATATTTTTGAACAAAAAGGTCTATTTTATTATCCTTAACTTGTTTGTTACTCTGATGAGTAGTTATTAAAGAGTTCCAAATATTTTGAGGCCGTGTCACACATGAAAATTCTTTCATATTCCTTTTTAGGTAAGCCGTTGTATAAAACCATTTTAGCTTTATCATTTTTAGAAATCATTTTCTTTGAGTTCATCAATGGTTTTTCATAAGAGTACCAACTTCCTTGCCATCTTTGGTCTATTGATGGTGGGTTTGTAGTTACCATGAGCAATGCTATCTAGAGATCCAATAATCTTTAGACTTCACGTAAGTTATCAAAATGATATTTTCTAGTATATAAAACAGTTTTGCCTCAGCGAGGTGGTCGTTGCATAACTGACCTTCTTTATATTTTTTCGAATCCATAATCGTTTAAAGTTTTAAAATACTATTATTTTGAAACTTTGATAACCTAGCTCTAGATTGCCAATTTGAAGAAAACAGAAGGGGGGGAGGGGTTGAAAAGTTTTTAAAAATTTTCGACCTTTGAAACGTTAAATACCCTTTTGAATCTTTGTGAAGTGTTATTAGCTTTTGATTTTTTGGCGATAGAGATATAAGATATGAAGAGTAAAGAAAATAGAAGAAGTAAAGAAAGATTATCACCGGACACAAAATTTAATAGAGGTTCGCTACAAGGACACCTTCCTTTGCCCAACTCACACCCTCGAGTCCCTACTCAGCGTTTGTTTAAACACAAGTCACCGTGCCTCCTTTCAACTTGGCGGAGAAGCCTTCACGACAAGATATCCTTGTATAGAATACAAGAATGATCACCAAATATCTCACACGCGAGTATTGGTGATATCACAACTACACTTGATTCACAACTATCAATACAATAATAGATTTACAGCAAGAGAGGATTTAGAAGGAAGTGAGAGAAGTCAAGATCAAGACACTTTCAAAAGCGTGCTTGTAGCTTTCGCGTATTTGGTAATTCTTTTCTTGAAGTGAATTACCTACACAAGAACAAGAGAAAGAGATTCTAAAGAGAGAAAGATCAGTAGATTAGTGAGAAGAAATGATAGATGAATGTGTGAAAAATCATGAGGGATGGCTTGGTATTTATAGCCAAAACTTTTACTGTAGCCCGGAACCGCCGATGCCTTTTGAAAAGGGAACCGGCTTGTAATCGCAAGAGCACCGGCGCACAGTAACAAAATCCGAATTTAGATTTGCAAGATCTTGAGACATCTTGTAAAATCTTGTAGGATATTCCTTGGATTTGCTGCAAATGAATATCTATTAAGTGTAAAAATGGAAATGAGATGTTTTTTATGGTAAGTTAAGATTTTACAAAAGTTATATGTCTTAAAGTTACATGTAAGATTAGAGAAATTGTACAAAAGTCATGTCTCTTGCAAGGATAAAGAGAAGAGCATGTTTTGAGATGATAAGAAGTTTAGAGAAAGATGTTTATGTTTTGTCATTAATAAAACCTTAGTTTTACGATGATTGTGAAAAAAAAACATTTTGTTTGAAAGTGGTTTATTTGTATTAACACTCATTTTTCTTTTGTAAACATGATCTTAGAGTCTTTCTTGACGTGTTCATATAAGCCATATGATTATTCTAAACAAAGAATGAAAAAAAGAACGCAAGCTCTGTATAATCATATCATGTTCTGATTTTTTGCAGGGTATCAATTTTGAACTTTCCCATTAAGATTAAGAATGTATGGCTTGAAAACTTGTCAAAACCCACAAGAAGTAATGGTCTCCCTTGACTAGGCA
The DNA here is from genome assembly GCA_026074375.1 of Tanacetum coccineum. Classification (NCBI taxonomy): domain Eukaryota; kingdom Viridiplantae; phylum Streptophyta; class Magnoliopsida; order Asterales; family Asteraceae; genus Tanacetum; species Tanacetum coccineum. The sequence goes on along the minus strand of BQNB010035922.1, from coordinate 18,257 downwards.
ACAAGAACGTCTTATTGTCTCATTGTTGTAAGAACTGGCGCGTAATTATATATGTGATTAATGTGAGAAATTTAGTCATTTTGACACTCTCTTTAATAACTTCATTAATGAACGGTCTTTAATGACTTCAATTGGTGAAGATCCATCTTGAAGGTGGTATTTACCACGTAATATTTCATGCTTCAAATACAATGTAATTCTCTTCATTATTTAGTCCATGTACCATTGTCAACTGCGCCATACATACTGAAAACTGAAAGTGTCATTTTTCGTATTAAATTGGCGCAAATAATTTATAGAGTAAAGTACATTTTTTTTGTAGCTTAGTGTTTGTACCATAGTCCACTTTTGGTCCAAAATTCAAAAATAGTTTGGTTTTGGTCCGAAAGTTATAGTTTGGGTCCACTTTTGGTCCATTTTTGACGATTCTGTCAAATATAGCCGTTGGAAGCTACATGTGCATATCACGTGAGGGTATTCTGGTCTTTCCATGTTTTATTTAAATGACCCAGTCTTTTATTAACACTCATTCCTCTTTCCAAAAATAAACGTATTTTTTCAACCCCTCAAAAAACACACACATACACACACCTAAGAACCCTAAACAAATAAACATGGTAAGGTGCAACAAATGCGACTCAATTGGAGTGATTCGTACTTCATGGACACCAGGAAACCCAGGAAGAAGATTCTATTGTTGTTCTAAAAGGGTAACGTATTGCTTAACTTAACCTAATTGTTGCAATTATTTTTGTTTTAACCTGAATCTGCAATTGTTAATTTTTTAGGGTTCAAATCATGGTTTTATTGATTGGTGCGATGAAAGCATGTCAATGATCATGCTTATTATTAAGCAAGTATTTTTTTATATAAAATGAAGATGCGAAATATTCATGCTAAAAAAGGAAGATGAAAGATATGTTGTTCTTAGTTTGGATTTTTTTCATACTTTTTTATCTAGATAATTGATGTAAGAGTTATCAAGTTAGTTGGGAAGTTATTGGTATGAAAGTAATTTAAACTCTAGCTTATTGAAGTTAATATGGATGTCGTTTTGTTTAATCAATTTGATGTAAGATTCAAATTAAGTTTTGTTCAATGCATACATGTAGTGGTTGTTGATGGTTGTGTAGTGAAAATGGTTTTGTCCGTGTGTGAGTATAGTATAATCTCTATAGTGCAGACTTTCCCTAACCAAGATACCGTCAGTAATTAATCACTTAGGAAAGTATTATACACGTCGAATTCCTCGAAGAAGTCGTGAATTGAGATTTGTCGATTATTCGGATTCGAGTTAAGAATAGTTAAAAGATTTTTTGGCTTTTGAGATTATACTACAAATCTAATAGCACAATTAAACTATAGAAATGATTAAAGGAACTAAAATCAATTAACTAGCACGAAAAATTAACAAATGTGAATTAAAAACGTGAGCTAAAACAAGAATTTAAAAACTAAAGCACTTCTAGTAACAAAATTAATATCTCAAAATCACAAATTTAAAAGAAAAATTTTTAGAAAAAGAATTAGAAATTTAAACAATTTTTGAATTTTTTATGAATTTTTAAAGATTAATGAATTAACAAAAATAGACTTTTTCTAAAAATTATTACTAAAATTCTGTTTTTATTTTTCAAAAATACTAGATTTAAAAAGAAAATTATTGCAAAAAGAATTTTAATTTTAACTATTTTTCTATTTTTTATGATTTTTCTAAGAAAAGAATTAACTAAAATCTATTTTAATTCTGAAAATACAAATCAAACTGAAAAATAAAAGAAAAATGTTTTATAAACTAAAAGGTGCAGAAATTTAATGGAACAAAAAGCCCTAAATTTTATAACCTAATAAGCCCTATCTTTTTATCAATTAAAACTAACCCTAAATTTAAAAACTAATTTCAAAAATATAAAACTATTTTATCTTAACAAAAGACAGGTAGAAACTGTAAGTAAAAGAAAAAAGGGTAGCTGGAAACTAACTTGAAATTTACACTTCAGTTAAAACGATTAACCCTAAACTATTGACAAATTACAAAACAAACCCTACGCTATGGCTTATTTTTGGCTTATTGAAAAAGTGAATTTCAGCAAAAACTCAAAACTACAAACTTATAGAACAGCTTATTCTCTACAACTATTAACAAAACATTCTACTTTTTTCCCCACAAGATAAGCTAAAAATCAAGCTTTGAAACTGTTCACAGAAACAAGGTATTTAACTAGCTTTTTTAGAATTTGGCTTATTTCCAGCTTATTACAAGATAGACAAATAAAATCCAAAAAAAAAAAATGGAGATTAAGAATGTTTAATCAAGGATATCTAGAAAGAAATAAGGAGAAGGTAAACTAGAATAACAAGGAAAATGATCTTAAAAAGTACAAGTTTTAGCTTAAACTGAGATTAAGCTTTTTCTTATAAGCTAAACAGCTTATTCCTAAACCTTAAAAGTTAAAACTTTGGAAATAAGCTAAACTATTGATATAAAACTAACCTAGATAAAAAGCTTTTTAAACTAACAACTAAAAATCAGAAATCAAAGAAAGTTTAAGCTAAACATCTAAAAAACTTGTTATACTACTTTTGTAGGTAAATTTAAGCTAGATGAAAAGCTTTAAAATGAAACTTAAATGATGATATGTAATCAGCTCATGGAAAACTATTGAGGTTCTAAAAACTAAATCCTAACTCTTAACCTAGAAATCTAACAAGTAGGCTTAAAAGATTATAAGCAACAGCAACACTAACTGTTGCTGCTAATGCTAATGCTGATGCACTTGGCAAAGTGCTTACTTGCAGGCTAAACTTCTTTAGTAAGAACTCATTTAACCTACTAAATGTATGTATCTAATCCTGCTTTGAGCAATATTGAATACTAGGAAACTTAGAAATTTCTTAAAGCCAAAACTAATCAACTAACTGAAATGCCCCTGGTGCTAGAACAAGACTTTTAAACTCTAAACTTTGAATTTATACAATCTAATTCTTAAAACCACTTTAAATCTTGACTTTAACTCCTAACTCAACTATGCAAAAGGATTTGACAGGAGAATGTTGACTTTACAAGTCAAATTCACCTTAATCCAAACACTCTTTTATTTAAGCTGTCAATACTAAAGTGACATTAAAAACTATTTTAACACTAAATCAGCTGAAACCTTTTATCTACTCTTACTTAATCTAACCTATTAAAACTAATTTGGCACTAAAACTTACAGCTTATTATGAGATTTAAGCTACTTACACAGCTAGCTTAATACACTAGTATGACAGAATCTAACAACTAAATTGAACCCTAATGTTTCTCACTAATACAGCTTAAAGACATTTTAACTTTAAAACATCTAACAAATGAACATGAATAAGCCCCCAAAAAAAATTAAGGGTTTTTTTAAAAAACAAAAAAAAATAAGCCACTTGTATTTAAGCTATATTAATGCTAAGATGAAATTTAAAGAAAATGAAAACCTAATTCTTTTGTTGTCTCAGAACCAAGCCACTCTTGTAGAATGAGTGGCTTAAATCATGAACCTAATGGCTCCTTAGCCTCTAAACCTGAGCTTAAAAGCTCAATAAGCTATATTAGCTTATTACTCCAAATAACTTCCAAATTCTACTCAATTGAATTCTAATGAATTAATTTTGATATAAAATGAACTAAACAAGTAAATGAGTGACTTAAAACAAGTTTTAACTGAATTTGAGCTTATGAACAAGAATAAGCTCAAAAGAGCTTATTGAGAGCTTATTAAGGTGAAAACAGCTTAAAATGGAAATCAAAGTACAAAGAAAACAGTGAAAACTGAAGTTAAATTCTCAAAACATTAAAGTTTTAAAAAAGCATTACAAAACAAAGGAATACAAAGTACAAGTATTAAAAGCTTAATTTGACAAACTCAAATGAAAATGCTTAAAAATAAGAAAAAAATTACAAGCTGAAAATTAAACTTGCTATCTAACCCCCTCAAAATGAACGACTACACTTCTATTTATAGAGGATTGAAGAAGAGAAGATGAAAACTTGTTCATTTCTAGCCCTTGGATCCTTTAAGCTCGAATTTTGGCCGTTAGATTCAATTAGTGAGGTGTTCGGGCCAATTAGCTACTGACACGTGTATGAAATGACGTGTAGGTGGTTAAAATACGAGGTTGAGTGATGTAGAGGAGCGGGGGAAGGATTTTTGGGTGAATGGGTTTGATGCGAAATTTGGCGGGAAAAATCGTTGGAAACGGTTAAAGGAATTTTAAGCCCGCGTGTGTGTTTGAATGTTTGGAGTAATAGCAAAAATGGTCCCTGCGTTTCATTTCCCATTTGTAGTGTAAAATTAATTTAGAACTTGACAGATCTAGTCCTTGTAGTTGATTCTCCCTTTTTCCTCTTTATAAAACCTCTTTCTAATTTTAACAACTTAGGCCCTTGGACTTTTAAATCATTCAAATAAGCCTTTGATCTCTGAAAACTTGTCACTATTGGTCCTTTGACTTTCATTGGCTTTCTTTTCTCGCTGTATCGGGCTGATCCGGCTTTGATCTTTTTGGCTTCCCATCTTCACTCATTGCCTTGTCTTTTCCGTTTCTTGTCGGTTTTTGACTGATTTTGCTCACTTTTGTCTTTTTTTTCCTTTCCTGCACAACAGACATAAAAGCACATATTTTTCTATCCTTTTGGCATTTTCTGGCTTTTATTTGGCAAAATCCCGGGTAATTTATATATAAAATTAGCAATTTTATCAAAAATCCCCAACAAAGGATTACCCGTGTCCCTCACGCAATTTTATCAAGTGTACACTTTGTACACTAACAAGTTTTTCAAATGCCCTTGTTTTAACCTTTTATGAATCACCTTTTAAACAACTTAAGCTTTTTCTCAACATTTAATCTCATGGAAACACATTAATGGCAATCATTGCAAATTTGCAACTTTTAGGCTCATTGAAATAGGCTACTCCCGATTAATAGAGCACAAAAGAGGACAATTCATCTCCTGACTTTCACTAGACAAACAAAGCTATTAAATAAGAACATTGGGTCAATATAAGAGTCCAAATGATTAAGCCTTAACTTACAACTAGTGAACTTTTCACGTCCCAAGAATATATTAATGATTAAGATTGTTTGGCAACTCTTTTTAACTCAACCATAGATCATTTAGCTTCATAGTATTGAAATCTATCTAAGCTTTACACACCAAGCCTTGTTGAGACTTAAATGTTAATCACATAGATAAACCTCGACTCAAGCTAAAAGAGATTAGGAAACAAAACTTTTAAATTGATTTGAAAAATGACATTTTTAACCATTCATTTAATATTTCATATACTTATAAATTATTATTTTCCCATAGAATGTTGTTCTTTAGTTTCGAACCCTACTTAGGCCTTTCTCCCCCAAATAGATATCGCCATCAACAAACCGGTGTTCTTAGTTCGAACCCCCACTCCGCTGCTAACGTTTGTGGGTTATCGCGACAACACCTTTTTCCTACAAAGCCTAGAATCCAAAGTCCCTTAGTTACAATCATCACCTAGGCCGCGCTCCCCAGTGATGAATGCCTACTTACCTTGATTCCTGCGTATATAGTTTTAATCCCTGAGTTGCGACCCCATCCAATCTCACTCTCAACAGAGGAAACGCCAACGATTAACAAACTATATAAAGCTTTTATTATTCTAATTTTTGCGAATGCCTTCATTGGCACAAAAATAATGCTTTGCTTAAAATGCTTCATTGCATTCTTTTTATAATTATATTTTTGATGAATGGAATAAAATTTCACTTTAGAAAATCAACTTAATAAATTTGAAACCAAAATTCTTACTTTACAAATTAAATGTAATTTTATTTTCAAATGTAAGACTTTTTCTAAATACATTGGTTGAACTTCGTTAAATAAAAAGAGCACGTATGATTAGGTATGTTTAAGAGCTTGTGGAGTAAAAAGACACAAATTGTTCATATAACTTTACGTTTTCACAAATAAACCTTGCTTAAACAATAAACCTTATATTTTAACTACATCAACTCTGTTCATCACATATTAAAAATCCAATTGCAATAGGATTTGTGAAAGCTTGGGCCCCCCCCACAAAAGGTAGGTTATAAGAACTACTAGGGCATTTTCACCCGGTCAAGTCAAAATTAACTCCTATTTCTCACCAACGGATTACCAAAAAGTGGTGTTTTTTCCCCAAAACTAAGCTTCTTTTGAGCTTCTTTTGTAAGCAAAAATTTAAAATTTTCATTTTTCCACAAAAAGGTAATTCAAAAAAAGATTCAAACAAGTGTTGCGTGAAATGCAAGTCCTATATCGAAGTTATCCTTCTCCCAAACTAAAATGAAACTTTGTCCTCAAAGTTTAAAAATAAGGGTCAAAAGGAATCTTTAACAAAAATTCTAAGGACATGCCAAAAGAATAGATGTTAGTTCGATAAAGACAAGGATAAGAGATTTCCCACTTTATGAAGAGAAGATTGGAGATCATCAATGGAAATTGTGGGCATTGCTTTGTCCTTCCATTCATTTATTGGGAAAACCCATGAATCTCAAAATCCGGAAAAACCTAGACAAATAAGCCACAAACAACCAACAAGGAACGAAAAAGAACAAGCTTCCTTCCATCATCTTTTCATTGATATCTCAAAACGAAAACGCTTAGTTTTTGATAACTCAAGTACAAGCTATACTTGACCCCGAATTGATTTGTCCTTGGGGAAACAAAGAGAAAATCAAAAGAAAATAAAAAGGATAAGCATGGGGTGCCTCCCACGAAGCGCTTGTTTATTATAGAGTCCCCTTCGCTTGACTCTTTCCCCAAACTAGGTTCATTATGGTGGATAATAGTAAGGGTGAAGAAATTCCAAGAGGTGGAAACCTCCCCAAACTAAGGATGAAAGATATACCATACAGCAATTTATTAGATTCCGGGTTCAAAAGAACTTTTTAAGAAAAGATTTTCAAGCGAGAAAATGAGAACACCGAAAATGCTGTTGGTAAACATGAAAGTCCATTGAAGTTGTGGTGAAGTGGGTCAAAAACATCAAGATACCCTGATCGAAAACAAGACCTTAGGGTCAAAATATCATTTTTAGGACTCAACTTGAAAATTTTCAAATCAAAAAAAAAGTCCCCCCCCCTAAACATCCTTTCAAAAAGAACAGGATGGTGTAAAACACTTTGCTCAAGAACTTTAGGAGTTACTCATCAACTATATACCCGGGTGAAACTTTATCCACATTGATTGTTGAGAAAAAGCATCACCTATAGGAAAATCCAAATCTTTCCTACACATTACTAGAACCATTGGTTCAAGTTCATCACTTAAGCTTTTAAAAACATTTGAACTTGATTTGTCAAAAACTTTGATTTTATCACTATCAAAATTCTTTTTCTCAAAATCTTCTCCATACAAAATTCTTTTCCACTCATCATTGTTAGAATCCATCTCAAAAAGATCATCATCATTATCAAAATCATCTTTTGGTAAAGACTCAATTAAGGGTTCAGAATTTACTTTTGGAGAAATTTGTCTAGACACCTCAATAGAAATGATTCCTCATTCCATCTTCAAAAGAGGGTCGCATAACTCTAAAGAGATCCTTTTGAACCTCTTACCTTAAAAATTGACTCGTCAATTCTAGAGGGAAAATCATCTATTTCTCAAAGAGAGGGTTTGTAAAAAGTCTTAAAAACTGTAAATTATCACAAAGAGGAAAATCAAATCTTTTCCAATTTTGGACTCTTATGGGATTGGAATGAGATCATTCTTGATCTAATTCTTTGTTTGGAATAAATTTAAATCCTCATCCCCCATTTTGAAAGAGTCCTCAAGATTATTGTTTGGAAAGATGTGTGAAATTGCACCTACGGAAGCAATTTTAGGTGAATGAATAACTCTTCCTTGGTTAATGATTCTAAACTTATCTAAAAAACAAGCCCTTCTTCTAGCAACTGGGTCAGATATTTCCTTAACTTCTTCCTTTTGTTTAATAATTTCTTCCACAAGAGATTCAAACTACTTCACTAATATTATATGTGGAGAAGAATCATTACTCTCAGGCACACAAAAAACATCTTGACCCTTCATCGTAAAATGTCCATCATAGTGATTGACTCTTTGTCTTGACTACCATCTGGTTTAAAAACTATCCTTTCCATACCATCTCTTATCACTAGCTCTTCCCCGTGGACATTCAATTAATGACCTGCTGTCCTTAAGAAGGCCTACCAGTATCAAAGTGCACTCGTATCACACTCAAAGACTACTACAACAATCGGACCGGGAAATGTTCAATCTTCCCACCGGGGACCAGACATCCCTAGAATTCCTTTAGGACACAAAGAGAGCAATTTGGCTAGTTTCTAAGGTTCATCCGTGTTAGATTGCAAAGCGGGAGGCCTAACTTTGTGTATACGGAGAATGGCATAAGGTTGATACGAGCCACTAGGTCGGGCTAGGGCTTTGCATTTAAACCTCACAAAAAGTACACGGTATGAGAAACCGTCTGGAATCCTCAAGCTTTTCGGGAGCCTTATTTGAGAATGATCGCCGAGGCATTTTACTCACCGGTGAATTTAGCCATCCTCCGTTTAACTTCTCTTTGTTCGACAAAGCTTTTTAACACTTTGATACTAGAAATAAGATCCAAAGCATCTGCCAAAGTAATGTCCACATGAATCTTTTTGAACATTTCCCAAAACTTTTGGTGGGTCATTTGCTCTTTATCATTTTTACTTTTCTTTTCATACTCTACCTTAGAAGGATATGGAAGACGGGTTTCTTTAGAAGGTTCTTTTGAAGGTGGAGAATTATCAACTTGAGCAGAAGAAGGCTCAGTAGAAATTGGACTGCCAACCGGCTTAACCGGATCATGAGATTTTTGGATAACCGGATGTTTGAAGTCTTTGGTGCTCGTAGCACTTATCCTTGTCACCTCGTATTTTCGTTCTCAGATCAAAGGTTCATTCTCATCATAGAGAGGAGGAGGAATTGGTGGCACCGGTGTGTAAGAAAGTCCGCTTCGAGTCGTAACGGCTCTAGCTTCACACCTTGGATTTGTGATGGTATTACTAGGTAAAGTGGTAGTACGCATAGAAAGTAGAAGTAGAAGGTGGCTGATTTTTGAAAGAAACCACTCAACATGTTTTGCAAATTGTTTTGGAAATCATTTTGTTGATTCATGAAAAGATTATGTTGAGATTTCAACTCATTCTTGAATTCTCCTTTTAAAGAGTTGATTTGGTTTTGTAAAGTAGCTTGAACTTCACTCCTAATCTCAGCTTTCAAATTGGTAATATGGTTCCTCATAACCTGCATACTCCCCTCGGTGGTTTTCTTGAAAGTATCCAATTGACTAGCAAGCACAATTTGAGAATTTTGTGGTGGACTTTGGTAAGGTACCATTCCTTGATGAGGGATATTCCTTATTGATGGTTTACTTTGGTTTGAAGGAAAACCAGGGGGTGAGTATGGTTTGCTAAGTTGGGAGGACGGTATCCGGCATTTCCATTTTGAACAAAATTACCAACCGAAGCGGTTTGTTGAAATTGTTGGAAATTATCATGATAAACCGGGGACTCGTAACCTCCTCTAGTCATTGGGCACACATTAAAACTATGATTACTACCACAAGTAGTACACCTTTCCTCCACCGCTTTAATCGGAGCGGGAGTAGGCACAAGAGCTTTCATCATGTTTTTCATCTCATTCATTTCATTCCTAAAGGTCAAAGTCATCTTATCCTCAATGCGCTGCCATTTGTTGGAACTCAAAGTTAGATGATGATAAGTTAGAAGAAGATTGGAGGAGCATTCGTACTCGCTCGCATCACGCGATCCAATGAACCATCTAACTTTGGCCTTATTCTCTATATTTGTAGCCCCTTCGTTTGGACTTTGTAGAGCAAATTGCCACCGCAGCGAATTAAGAGAATCGTTGAACATTATAGCACGAAAGTAATTGTAAATGTATCTAATTGGTGCATGAGTGAAAAACCATGATAGGACACATTCCTTAGAATTCCTTGAAGCGCTCCCAAGCTTCGGAGAAAGATTCTTTGAGCAATTTGACGAAAATCGTAAATTCATCACCGAAAGATGGTGTCTTTGAAGGTGGAATAAAAGTTTATGACTAGAACTAAGTCATCCCATTGAGATTATAATTCGGGTTTCTTTGTCAAGCCTGACTTTTTGGCAACCCCATCAAGAGAAAATGGAAAGAGATGAACTTGGATGGTGGTGTTAGGTACATCCGGGTACCTTAATAGTGGTTATGCTCGCAAATGACGAATATGACATGAGGCTCCTCTCATTCCCTCCATCGAAAAAATCGATTTTGAACAAGGATTAAAGAGAGAGGAATTAAGTTTAAAATTTTGAGCATTGATGAGTGGGTACAACTATGCACTTCAACCCCCCGGTGGAGGCTTGAAGTTGCTCGGCCTTCGGTCGATCATACCGTCCATGAATCTCGGGTTCCGGAATGAGAGGGATTGCCTCTTGTTGTTGTCGAGAACGTCGACGATTACGTCTTCTTGTATATGTGTATTCCAAGGAAGAGCGAGTGCGCATGCACTAGTGAAAATAAGAAAAAGAAAGATTTGAGATTAAGAAGATTATTTTTGGGGAAAATTACAATTTTTAGTTTTTATTAAGAATGAAAACAAAAATATTTTTGGTAACCGTTTATTACAAGCTTCACATAAGTCTCTAAGATTACGCACAAGTGTGCGGAAAAGCTTAGCGAAGCCGCAATGACTACTAGAGAGTAGTACACTTTTCCTTAAACTCACCTTATAGTTTGTAAACTTAAAGGTCCGTCGTACCTCGCAAGTAACTTACGATTTGTTTTGTTGTTTATTGGAATGGTTTAAGATGGATAGCTAGTATCCAAATTTGTTTATTTATTTATTTTTTATATTAATTCGATAGGAATCGAATTAATGAACTTTTTATATTTTTATACAAAAATAGCAAAATAACTCCAAAGGGAAGGGTTTTCAAACTCTATTCAACGAATATCCATCAAAAATCTTCACGTCTTCCTGCAACGCGCAAAAATTGGTTTTTGTCGTGTGTGAGTATATATATATCTCTATAGTGCAGACTTTCACTAACAAAGTACCAGTAAGTATAATCACTTAGGACAGTAATTAATACACGGTCCTAAATATTCCTCAAAGAAGTCGTGAATTGAGAAGGTGAAAATTCGGATTCGAGTTATAAGAAGGTTAAAAGATTTTTGCTTTGAATTATACTACAAATTTAATAGCACAATTAAACTATAGAAATGATTAAATGAACTAAAATCAATTAACTAGCACGAAAAATTAACAAATGAAAATTAAAAACGTGAGCTAAAACAAGAATTTAAAATCTAAAGCACTTCTAGTAACAAATTTAATGCCTAAAAATCACAAATTTAAAAAGAAAATTTTAGGAAAAAGAATTAGAATTTTTTAACTATTTTTGAATTTTTTATGAATTTTTAAAGAAAAATGAATTAACAAAAATAAACTTTTTCTAAAAAATATCACTAAAATTTTACTTTTATTTTTCAAAAATACTAGATTTAAAAAGAAAATTTTTACAAAAAGAATTAAAAAATTTCAACTATTTTTCTATTTTCTATGAATTATTTAAGAAAAAGAAATTTCCTAAAATCTATTTTAATTCCTAGAAAATACAAATTTAATTGGAAAAATAAGGAAAAATGGTTTTTATAAACTAGAAAGGTGCAGAAATTGAATGGAACAAAAAGCCCTAAATTTTATAACCTAATTAAGCTCTAATTTTATCAATTAAAACTAAACCCTAATTTTATAAAACTAATTTCAAAAATATTAAAACTATTTTATTCTTAACAAAAGACAGGGTAGAAACTGTAATAAAAGAAAGAAAAGGGTAGGCGGGAAAACTACTTGAAATTTACACTTCAGTTAAAACGATTAACCCTAAACTATTGACAAATTACAAAACAAACCCTACGCTATGGCTTATTTTTGGCTTATTGAAAAATTGAATTTCAGCAAAAACTCAAAACTACAAACTTATAGAACAGCTTATTCTCTACAACTTTAACAAAGACACTTTCTACTTTTGTCCACTATATAAGCTAAAAATCTAACTTTTTGAAACTGTTCACAGAAACTAGGTATTTAACTAGCTTTTTAGATTTTGGCTTATTTCTAGCTTATTACTAGATGAAAATAAAATCCAAAAGAAAATAAATGGAGATTAAGATGTTTACTAGGGATATTCTAGGAAAAAAAAAAGAAAATAAGGAAAGGTAAAACTAGAATAACAGAACAATGATCTCAAAAGGAGTACAAGTTTTGAGCTAAACAGAGATAAGCTTCTTCTTATAAGCTAAACACTTATTCCTAAACCTTAAAAGTTTAAGACTTTGAATAAACAAAACTATTTGATAATAAAACTACCCTAGATAAAAAGCTTTCTAAACTAACAACTAAAAATCAGAAATCAAAGAAAGTTTAAGCTAAACATCTAAAAAAAACTGTTATACTACTTTTGTAGGTAAATTTAAGCTAGATGAAAAGCTTTAAAATGAAACTTAAATGATGATATGTAATCAGCTCATGGAAAACTATTGAGGTTCTAAAAACTAAATCCTAACTCTTAACCTAGAAATCTAACAAGTAGGTTTAAAAGATTATAAGCAACAGCAACACTATCTGTTGCTGTTAATGCTAATGCTGATGCACTTGGCAAAGTGCTTACTTGCAGGCTAAACTTCTTAAGTAAGAACTCATTTAACCTACTAAATGTTTGTATCTAATCCTGCTTTGAACAATATTGAATACTAGGAAGCTAGAAATTTCTTAAAGCCAAAACTAATCCACTATCTAAAATGCCCTGGTGCTAGAACAAGACTTTTAAACTCTAAACTTTGAATTTATACAAACTAATTCTTAAAACCACTTTAAATCTTGATTATAACTCCTAACTCAACTATGCAAAAGGATTTGACAGGAGAATGTTGACTTTACAAGTCAAATACACCTTAATCCAAACACTCTTTTATTTAAGCTGTCAATACTAAAGTGACATTAAAAACTATTTTAACACTAAATCAGCTGAAACCTTTTATCTACTCTTACTTAATCTAACCTATTAAAACTAATTTGGGCACTAAAACTTACAGCTTATTATGAGATTTAAGCTACTTACTCAGCTAGCTTAATACACTAGTATGACAGAATCTAACAACTAAATTGAACCCTAATGTTTCTCACTAATACAGCTTAAAGACATTTTAACTTTAAAACATCTAAACAACATGAACATGATTAAGCATAAGGTAAACAAAAAAAAAATAAGCCATTGTATTTAAGCTATATTAATCAAGCATGAAATATTAAAGAAATGAAACCTGAATTTTTGTTGTCTCAGAACCAAGCCACTCTATCTGAGTGAGTGGCTTTAGAAAACATAAACCAATTGGCTCCTTAGCCTCTAAACCTGAGCTTAAAAGCTCAATAAGCTATATTAGCTTATTACTCCAAATAACTTCCAAATTCTACTCAATTGAATTTCAAAATGGAAAAATTAATTTTGATATAAAATGAACTAAACAAGTAAATGAGTGACTTAAAACAAGTTTTAACTGAATTTGAGCTTATGAACAAGAATAAGCTTAAAAGAGCTTATTGAGAGCTTATTAAGGTGAAAACAGCTTAAAATGGAAATCAAAGTACAAAGAAACTTGAAAACTAAGTTTTTTTTTTTTTTTTTTCTAATTTCTCAAAATAGAAAAGTACAAGCCACAACAAAGGAATACAAGTACAAGTATTAAAAAGCTTAATTTGACAAACTCAATGGAAAAATTCTTTAAAAATAAGAAAAAAATTAACAAGCTGAAAATTAAACTTGCTATACAAAAAAAAAAAAAAAAAAAAAAAAAAAAAAAAAAAAAAAACAAAAAAATAACCCCCTCAAAATGAACGACTACACTTCTATTTATAGAGGATTGAAGAAGAGAAGATGAAAACTTGTTCATTTCTAGCCCTTGGATCCTTTAAGCTCGAATTTTGGCCCGTAGATTCAATTAGTGAGGTGTTCGGGCCAATTAGCTACTGACACGTGTATGAAATGACGTGTAGGTGGTTAAAATACGAGGTTGAGTGATGTAGAGGAGCGGGGGAAGGATTTTTGGGTGAATGGGTTTGATGCGAAATTTGGCGGGAAAAATCGTTGGAAACGGTTAAAGGAATTTTAAGCCCGCGTGTGTGTTTGAATGTTTGGAGTAATAGCAAAAATGGTCCCGCGTTTCATTCCCATTTTGTAGTGTAAAATTAATTTAGAACTTGACAGATCTAGTCCTTGTAGTTGATTCTCCCTTTTTCCTCTTTATAAAACCTCTTTCTAATTTTAACAACTTAGGCCCTTGGACTTTTAAATCATTCAAATAAGCCTTTGATCTCTGAAAACTTGTCACTATTGTCCCTTACATCATTGGCTTTCCTTTCACGTCTGTAATCGGCTGATCCGGCTTTTGATCTTTTTGGGTTTCTTTTTTTTCCCATCATCACTCAATGCTTGTCTTTTCCGTTTCTTTCGGTTTTTAGACTGATTTAGCTCACTTTTTGTCTTTTTTTCCTTTCTGCACCACAGACATAAAAAGCACAATTATTTCTATCCTTTTGGTCATTTTCTGGCTTTATTTGCAACATCCCCGGGTAATTTATATATATAATTAAGCATTTATCAGATAACATAAAAAAGTGCACAATTCTTGGAAACTATGTGAAGTTACAGATGGTTGTTGCAGACATAAATTAGAACCATAACTGATAAACATAAACCAGTTTGACTAATAATAGTCAAACAATACATTGTTTGCAAACATGTTCCATACAATAGTTTGACAATCAAAAGGCTACCATAAGTAGTTCAGAAACACAAAAGACATAAGGAACATAGGATAATAGTCTTACATAATCAACTGATTAAAACAAAAGCATTAAAAGAAGTCTGAACTTCACTTTTTCACATTTTTCCCCTTACCTCTTTTAGCAGCAACCTTCTTTATTGGGGATAGCCTGCTTGCTGTATTCTTTGTGAACCTTGGAGTGACAAATGGTGTTGTTGGTCTGAGAGAAGGTGCAGATGGACTTGCAGTAACAAAAGGTGCAGTTGGCCTTAGAAATGGAGCATGTTCATTACAGAAAAGGTGCAATTGGCCTTAGATATGTTTTAAACAATACCTATGTTCAGCTGCTGGGAACATTTCTTAAAGAGCAAGTACGAGACCCTGATAAATACAAAGGTATGTTTATTAACAAATGCAGACTAGCCATTAAAGAATAAAGTGAATAGATAGTTAGTACCTTTTGTCTGTCTGTTATAAAGGTAAAGTTGGAATTTCTGGCAAGTTGCAAGTCATCTCCTAAACAGTCAAGAAACCAAGTCCATGATTCTTTTGTTTCAGTCTCAACCACTGCATAAGCTAAAGGATAAGTTCCATTATTTGGATCTACCCCTACTGCAGTCAATATCTATCCTGGAAATTTTCCAAACATGAAACACCCATCTAGCCCTAACAAATCTCTCTTACCATCTTTAAATCCATTTTTAATCCCCTAAGCAACATAAATCCTCCTAATTTCCTTGTTAACTGTTACATCACATCCTTTCCACATCTAACTTGATTGTTGCTGTCTGGATTTTGTTACTTGTAATTCATCAATAGTCTTTTTAACCTTGCATACTGATGCATATCCCCAATAATATTATCCCCTGCCATCTGCTTTGCCCTAATCACCTTGGCCCATGAACCCCCAACCAAATTTCTTTTCAACTGTCTTTTTAAAGCAGCTATTGGTATCTTAGGGTTTGGCTTGATGGTTTCTTCAACAGTATTTGATAGATACTTAGCTGTGCACTTGCCTACAAATCTTGATTGCAAACATGTATGCTCATCAATGAATTTTTTAACAAACCAACTTTCTTCATTTTTTGCTTTTGAACAGTGTAGAACCCATGGACAAGATTGGGAATCTTTCACATTTACTTTAGGTTTACCAGCTTTATCTTTATTGGTAGTGCTTTGACTTTGGGAGTCTACCTTTTTTGTCTTTTCCATTTTGGACTTACCACTAGAACCAGATGGCCCATTTGGCCCAAACTGTGATCCATCTTCATTACTAAATGTAGGCACAATTCCCCTACACTGAGCCCTAACTCTAACCTTATCATTTTTGGTTAACCACAACTGTCTCCTGTTTTCAACTAAAATTTTGCTAACCATCTTCTTAATCATTTCTTTGTTAGGAAAAGTTTGGCCATAATAAAAATTTTCACTATAAATATTTTCATCTACAGGCTTGTGCTTTCTAGCTAACATTCTTAAGGCTTTTTTCCTATTATGATCTACATCATCAGGGTCACTCCCACTATCAAAATCTTCCAAATCTAGATCTTCAAACACTTCATCTTCTACTGGTTGGGTATTTTCAGCTGGAACTACATTAGGTCCTACCCATTCAACATTTGCATCAGTATACTTTCTAAAATCATCCATGTCTACTTCCACATCTTCAATCCTATCCTCTAACTCCACATCAAAATCACTGTCATCACTCTCTTCACTATCTTCACCACCATCACTATGTCCATCCCTGTCTTCACTCTCTTGACCACCATCACTATGTTCATCCCTATTTTCAGCATCATTGGGATATTCAGTTTGGTTAGCCACATTAGGAATTTCTGTAGGTTCACTCACATTAGGTATTTCAGTTGTGTGTGGTTGACTAGATTCAGGGTCTAGGTCACAAAACAATGGGTCAAAGGTTTCTTCAACCTCTTCACTATCCCCTAATGGTTTAGGCTTATCAACTGGGTGCACCACATACAACTGCATTATTTTACACCTATCAACATACTTACTAAACCTCAAGACATCTTTATCATTACTTAATTGTAACAGAATATCTTTATCAGGCATTTTATACCAATACTCCATTGTGGGATTCACATAACCTAAGCATTTTAACATATGGGTTACTTCAACAACTGAAAACCCATCAGAATCAATTTGATCAAACCAATGTACCTTCCCACCATCATATAGCGGATTTGGTGCTTTACTTAAACGACCACCATGGTGTATCTCTAATGAAAATATAGTTGGAAATTGACTGCAATACAAATAAAACAATGTCTATTAGATACTTAATTGATTAAAAAAACCCAATTTGTAAATGAACCCTAATTAAAAAAACCCAATTAAAAATGGGACTTACGGTATACTGTGTATGGATCAAATGGGTGACCATTAGGTCTGAGCTGCCATTCACAAAGCAACATTTAAGGTTTTCAGATCGCAATTGGGTGTTTGATTATCAGAAGTTGGAGAGGTTAAGTTTGAGGATGAAAAGTGGAAATGAATTTCTGTGTTGACTTTGTGAGATATAATAGGGAAAGAGCAAAAGACGAAAATACCCATGTTAAAATACGAGTATACAATAAACACCCTCACATGAGACACACAGTTAACAGGATCATAAAAAATGGACCAAAAGTGGACCCAAACTATAACTTTCGGACAAAACCAAACTATTTTTGAATTTTAGACCAAAAGTGGACTATGGTACAAACCACAAGGACGAAAAATGTACTTAACTCTAATTTATATACTCGAATCAATAGTTTGTGTGTCAATGGTACAAGTGTTTCACTAAACATGTAGCAAAAATGTTAGTGTGTTATTACAGATATATTATGAAATTAAGTGTGTCACAATCTTAGAATTTCACTGAGGAGCCTACAATAATAAAAGACAGAAGCAAAAACTATCCATTTAAGAGGCCATCACTCAACTCAACCGATGGAGGAACAAACATGTGCAAATGTTGTTAATCTTCCAAATCTACAAGCTTCCACAAGTACGTGAAGCAACAACACATAGCTCAAGATGAAGCAATGATCCAAGTAACAATCTCCGGTCAGAACCACCGGTTTGGTCGTCTCTTCATACTTTTGTATTTATTTTTGAGATTTTACTTTTTGCTTTACGTGACACTGTGTTATGTGAACTTTTGATTTACTTTTCATATCATAGATTTGCATGTTTTATCTTAAAATGTCCACAACATGTAATAGGATCTTGTGGTTAAAAGCCTGTAGGTGTCTCCTGGTGGTTAAGCTTAATTTGATTAACGATGTGACCGGTGGCGTGAAAGTTATGGATCTTCTAAAATAGAAAGGAAAGTTGCAAGAACGAGATGTTTTAGTCTTCT